>DWAN01000566.1:0-22803 GCA_018230445.1 Heliconius hewitsoni | reverse complement strand
CACCACCAGTATCAGGATGATCCTATTCTAGGCCGGGATCACACGGCACAAAATTTCTGTTTCTATTTCTATGTAAATGACTATGTTAATTTCTGTTTCTATGTTAATGACATATCTATAATATATCTATTAATAATTAACCGTACCGTCTATCTGGGCGCGGTAAGGGCTAGGGAGGGACGATGAGGGCGGGCGAGGGCCGGTGAGGGCAGCCAGTCGGTATGCCGGGTACAAAGGTAAACAAATAATATTTTCACAAAGTTTACTTGCTCGGAATGTACCTAATGCTTATCTGAGGGCCCGCGGCTCTTTACGGCCAGTTTCGCTTTTACTAAGTTTATTAATATTAGGCACCTAACAGTGGTGTGGTACTATTTTATATATTAGGTGTACAACTTGCTCCCGCTGTCCTACTAGATGACTAGATCTCCACTAACAATTCAATTCCGTTTATTTTATTGTATAAAATATTGTATAATAGTGCTTTAAAAATATATATTTTTATCAACAATCATAACCGAGACGTTTCGAATGTCATTCTTTAGCCAAGAATCTTACCAGCGCGATTGCTTTATAACATTCGCAGGCAAACTAATGCCTTGAGTTCATTGAAATGACGATGGCTTTTTTTAATGAACCGACTTTGATGAACCGAAGTAACCTTTGGTAGTTAAGTTGAGTTCAAATGAAGCAATTGGTGGAATTTTCAATCGGTTCAGTACTTTCAAAGAAAAATGTGGACATACATATCGACAGACAGACAGACAGACAGACAAGAAAATAAAAAAAAATATTTTTACTTTCTATTCTATTATATATAGAGATAAAACAATATATAACTCAATAGTTTTTATCTTTGTTACTGCATATTTAGCTTAAAATATCAAAATTATCATTATTACTTAGTGAAACCGAACATGTACGAGTACGTGCCCTAATATTATGCGCAGGGGCACTGAACAGAACACATCTAACCTAATCGAGCAGATCTAAGAGGAATTTTCGTTTTTATTTGAAATATATAAGTTTTTAGTACATGTATAAGAAATTTTGACTGGTCGGGAGTCAGGAGTCATCAATCACGCGCTCTCCCGAGGGGAACAGAAACTATAAAATCTCTGTATATCGGCGCGTCTCTCACAATACTAGTAACAGTCGATAACGCGAAGCTTGGATTTCTGTTTCGATTACTTATTTATTGTTCAATTGGCCCTCAGGAACATAATATTTTAGAGAAACAATTGAGATATAAGTTATTTGTTAACTTGAGATAAAAAAAACTGAAGAAGGTATATTATTTATTTACTATTTTAAAAGGTCAATTATTTTCAATATCAAAGAACAGAGTGCGACTGTAGCTGTGATAGTTGTGGGTTCCTTTGCAGCTTGGGGAAATGATTATATTTAAATTGTTTTAATTTCTTCGCTTGGTAGTGCTTTGTCTAGCAACAGAGCACTACGTTTAATTCTGAAGATTACAAATCATGCGGAACAGAGTGTCATATCACTAGTTTCCTCTTCCACCAAGCTTTGCGAGAAAAAGCATGAAGCCTCGTGTCAAAACATTATTCATTTTAATTTTCACTCATTTAGAAGACATGAGTTGGTGCCAAATATTCATGTGTTTTTTAATTTTTTTATTAAATGTATATTTAGTAAAGATAAATACTTCTTTAGAAAACAAACAAAATAATAATTTAAGTATTTGTACCCGCATCTCATGGAAGACGTAGAGCCCTTCTGGCCATAATTTTGTAAGCGTTATGTATATATTTATCAATAAGTACTACTCCCTTGTTTATTATACCTTTTATACACACATGTCAATTAACATGAAAAGGCCAGTATTATCAGGTCAACGGAAACTCTTTTGAAACATAATCTTTTATACAATCTGATAATAGCATACGGCACAGGAAACAAACATATTGTATAAAGAGATTTATATCGACAGAGTATATTCAAGTTTTTGGTATGATTCATGTATATTAATTCAATTCAATTCATTCAATATTAATATAGTCTACCTTTATTTCGTTTTGTTTGTATGAATCTACCGTATTTCACAATTGTTACTTGCAATATTTACGGATAATAATATTAAGTATTTTAGTAACTTGTCATAGTAACGCTGTACTTCGATTCGAAAGCAAACCTGGAAACTTAGTGTTAAGACACTTCCGGTCCCCACTTTCCGCCGAAGTCAAGCAGAGTGAGAAAATAAAAATATTCAATATTTCATTTTCTCGAGTGGTTATCGAACTTACGCAACCTGCAGCGTTTAAACTCGCACGCTAATGCTCCTGCGTCACAACAGGCCTCTCTACTAAATTATATAAAAGGCAGTATTTGATCAGCTCGAGATGGATTAAGAGGCACAATGTTTTAAGGGACTCCCAGAGTATGTAGTTTAGTCCGACTATAACAGTATATTTATAACTATTTGTAATTGCTGTAAATTGAAGAACTGATATCGAATAGAGGATATCTCGCTAACGGTAAATGGTGGTTTTTTTTACTAATTATTAATTTCTAATTACACTTACTAATTTTATCACCAAGAAGTAAAAATGTTTTTATACCTACAGCTGTCGCGCTTACAAACAGGCTCTATCCTATTACGTTGATAAAGCAATCTTTGAGTACAGTAATCAACGAAAATAAGAAAGAAACATATCAATACTGGGTATTAATTAATTGATACGATAGAACTGAAGATGACTCTGTTTAAATGCGCCAATCTCAGTAACTACCGCTTCGAATTAAAAAAATAATGTATTGGATTGTCCATCTATCGAGAAAGGTATAATACACGAACGTGTCATGCGCTGTATACAACTCTAAGTTACTTCCATTTGTCCACGCAAGCGTAGCCGCAGGTTAAATCTGTGTTTACATACATGTGAAAGACATAAGCATGAAAGTCACTGTACACGTTTAGCGGCTATTACTTACAACAACACTGCCATCGCAGCTAGAGGCTGTAGTCTGTAGACTCATTAATTAGACGTTGTTGTCACAAATATATTGACACAAAAGTCATGTCAAACATCTACCGACTTACGAGTACACTCTATGGGCAGCATATACTCGTAGTTACTCGTAGTTCCCCGTAACTTTGTTTAACACGTGAGCCGTAAGGTAGGTACAATGTAAGGTACAAACCCAGTTTTACCCAAGAAATCGAGATGTGCTCTTTTTGTGTGTTCCCCTACAATCCTTAACCTACCTTTACGTTTAATTCAAAAGTTTCTGTGTCCACAAGCCCCCTCTGTGCGTTGTCTAACAGTCAATGAGTAACAGGAGACTATAAGAGGATTGCATATTTAGTGGCTGAAATCAACGTCACCAGAAGGAAGGATTTTAAATATTTAATTTTCTCGAATGGGAATCGAACCTATAACCCGTTCTGTACCTCTGCGCCAATACCTGGATAACATTCTCTCTTCTGAATTGATATTTGTTAACAATAAAAGTTGTGAGTGTATACGAACTTCGATGTAGCTCGATAAGAACTTAGAACAAATTGGTTAGAGCGCCTGGACGGAAGTTGAAAGGTTCAGATTTAGATTCTATTACTCTAGTCTCGTTATTACGCATAGCAGTAGACGAACTACTACAACACTCTGTTCTTCACTTTCTTCCGAATTTCAGATATTGAGTGGAACTCAACGCCACGTTTCATTTTACGCGCGTTTACAATCAGAAACAATCCCACTGCTGCGTAAGTCTCCACTGCTCTTGTACTTTTATAACACGTTATATGAGAAAAATTCATGAAAATTCATAACACATCGTTAGCGTTTCATTTTTATGCAAAAACATTGCATACTAAATAATCAAGTTAGCATTTTTAAACTACCACCTGTCGGGGGTTTTGGTGAAGTTCTCATGAAAATTGCTATAACTTTTTACTTCACTTCGTCTACGTGCGTTAAAAGTACTAATTCTTTTAACACTAAACCGAATATTGCCCGTGACTTCGCTCGCTATGCTTTACTGTGATAATAATTGTTAATACCTTTTTATTTTATACAGTACACAGCTGGATAGGTGGTGGTAGTGCTGAGTCTCGGTGAGTGGCTATTCAAATTTATTCAAAATACGCTTTATCAAACTGAGCGGAGAATTGCATATAAATATTTAAAAAAAAATACAATTTAAAGTTTCAAATTCACTCCCTTAACCTATAATCAGATATATTCCAACTGCACTGGCGGTGTCGGAGGCTACTGATATATAAAGTCACGTTTCTTCGACGTCTGTCCGTGCGTTTTATTTATATTTATTTACTCTCACATGTTGACTTAAATGAGTTAGGGAACTTGGCAGCCAGCGAAGGATCTTTTAAAATATATTTAAGAAGTTCTTGCCGCAGTAAATAATGTTTTCTGCGAACGTACAACTTCAAACAAATGAAAATATATGGTTAAATTTATGGAAATTAACTTGTTACCTGTATATATTTTTTTCTATTCCAGAAAGCTTTTAATAGTTTATTTTGAATAAAATACCAACATGAGAACAGGGTAACTTATTTTCTTACAGAAGTATAAAATAACAATCGCACAAAAATATAAGTGGATTTAATTTTTTTACGTTACTTCAATATTTTCAAGTATAATCTTATCCATGCTGATTATATCTTTGAACACTGTTCACATAATTCAGGGCTTTGTTACCATATTTTTTGACTTTGACATATTGCTATTAAAATAGGTATTTAAAAAAAGAAAATATATTAACCCGACCCCTTAATGTTCAATGTTTATTAATGTTTGTATCTAGAATGTCTATGTAAATATATTACATATAATACATGCAACTACGAGTATAAGCTAACATTTAATGCATTTTCAATTTCTATTATGTAACATTTTCACCATACGATTTCTTTCGTGTGCTTTCTCTCCGCACAGCGTGAGATTGGCGAAGTGAACTGGCACGTTCGGAACGCCATAAGCAAAGAACATACAAAAAAATGCGTTTGTACAAAACAGTAAAGAGTTAGGAAGGACATATTGCGCATTAAAGGAATAAATCAGCATTATATAGCATTTACGCCCAGCTTTAACTCGACTCGGACCGCGACGTGACCGCGGCGCGGCGCGGCGTGCTACGTAATAACATCATTTTCTATCTATTGAAAGCTTTTTAGATTAATATTCTTTTAGTAATGTCTTATCTGAACGCAAATGAGAGTTGTAGGTTCGATAGCTACTCAGGGGAATGAGTGAGATTTTCATTTCCTTGGTCTGGTAACAAGATAAGGCGAAGCGTTGATTTCCGCCATTCACACGAACGTAAAAAAATATCTTAATGCTTGGTTTCCTTTACCTATCCTGTTAAATGCGGAATACACAGTGAAACTGAAAAAAATTGTTATAAATACATTTCGCATATCCTAAGTTATTTTTAAAAACAACATTTTTAATTGGAATCTGAGTCGGTGCATTATTTTGTTTGCTTCTATTCTGCCTCCGGGATTTTGTTAGACATATAAATCCGCTGGTTCTATCTGCTTCATTGTTTTCATCATATCACCTGTATCTCACACATATCGGAGTAGACAGAGATAATGCAGTGTTCAGACTCTCCGTTTCCATCAGGACACATCTGTTCCCCACTTTCTTTATCTCTCTATTTTGTACTATTTTTTTTCTCGCGGCTTCGACAGTAAGGTGACGTGAAAATGACTTGCAGTTGTGTATCATATATGTGTGACAGATTTTAAGTGCCCGAGATAGCTCTGACCGCAGGTTTATGGGGAACATCGAAACGGTTAATAGAATAGAATTTAGAAGTTTTCCTTTATAAAAGTAAACAAAAATAATTTGCCAATTTGAACCAGTAGGTAATTCGTGAGATTAGAGCGTTCAACCTCTACCTCTAGAAACTCTTTACCTATAACATATTAGTGTAGATAACATGTTTAATAAAAAAAGGTATTCTGACTTTGAAATATGCATAACATTTCATATGTAATATACTAATACGGGGTAAGAACACCGGCAGTGAACCAGCAACTTTATTGAAATAATTCTACAAACTTTGTTGGCTTGTAATATTTCAAATGGAAAGATTTATGCGACGTCGGATATCGACGTTGAGTGAACAAATTAATGTATTACGTTACACACAAGCAAGTTTTAGAAGCGATTTTTTAATAGTTTTTATTTTGTGTGTTTTTGCTTATGGTGATTGTCAACGGCCGTGGGTTCGATCTTCACTCGAATGATTGTATTAAAATTATAACTCCCTGTTGCCAGTATCAATGGTGGACAAAACGCATTGTGGAGTTCCACGCGATAGGCACTATCTCGAAAATAATGCGGAAAGTAGGCAACGGAGTGTCTTAACACTGAGCTTTGTTTATTTTGCTATAAAGGGCGTGAAGGTAAAAAACCCACGTGTCCAATCAGGCAAACCTTGTACATTTTTGTAAATTAGGCACAACGTTATATAGTTATATAGTAGAGTTGGCAAATAGAAAGTCGGACAACTACACTACACCCAGTGTGCGATACCGCAGTACTGCACTCCCGCTGAAATACTCTCTGCTCTTTCTTGTAATTTTATTATTTATTCAAAATTTTAAGTTAAGATACCAATGGAAGGAAGGTAAGGAAGGTCTGTCTATAGACCACCGGTGGTCCCTTGATCGCGGATCGTGCTATATAGAAGCCATTACGGCTTCTTTTCACCCTAAAAGTTGTCTACAAAAGATGGCTCCTGAGCCGTAAGAACTTGTCGTAAGTTATCATAAAATTCATTCCACAATAAATTTTTCGTATATGAAAATGAAATCACCAGTTCTATTGTAGCATTTAAAATTAACAATTAAACTAACAAGTTAGCAGAAAAAAAACCGGTAATTCTCTAACAAATGCACTTTTAAAAAATATATATTTTTTACATTTTTTATACTCTACATTCAGCCTTTTGTCTATTGTTTGCGATCGTTCATGTTGCTTTTGAAGTTACAGTTTTATACTTATTTGGTCTTTCTGTGAACATAACGAACAAAACTACGGAAACATTTGTACATACATATAACCTACCTTTATTAAACTCTTCCATTACTGACTGACAACTGATAAACAATGCACAGACGAAACTACGGGACTCGGAAAATCAAAATTTAGCACCTAAATAAGTTATATAGTGGAATATAGGGGAGTGCAAGTTGGTCAATAGGAGTTTTTCGTTTTACGTCGTAAAGTCCACTCATATAAAGTAGCGGCCGAGGAATAGTAATATAGAAGTGGTACGGAGGTGTAGTGCTTTATTGGAAATATTACAATTACAATAGAAGCTTGCACATGCCATGTTGTATATGACAAGTGACAGTTCTGGGTTTCAATACAATATCTGGAAAAGATTGTTTTGAAAATTTATATAAGCTGCTATAGGTATGTAGGTATATAGTTAAAAATAAATAAGACGTGACGCTTTTATAAAGCAAGTGCCACTAGCGGTGTGGACTCCGCTCGGAGCTCGAACTTTGTAGAGGTTATTATAAGTAGGCTAAATTGCTTAGATGTTATAGTTGACATGTTAATAAAGAAGAGGACAGGACGGCGGACAGTGGGGAGCGGAGTGCCTCGACACTGAGCTCCCTCTGCCGACTCTTCAACATTCGGAATACAGCGTGAAACTAAAAAAAGTACGTTTAGAATATTTTTATTTTCATATATTGATTTAAATATTTGTTGAAAAGAAAGAAATAAAAAAAACATTTCATTGAAATACATGCGCCGTCTATTGATATTGGCTCGTTCAAGAAATGCAAACAAAATGAATAAGTCTATATACGAGTATGTAGAGCGAGTTGCTGATAGCGAAGCGGAGTCGTTACATCGGTAACTAGCTAACGTATAAGACTTTTGTGAGTATATTTATTTTAGTTTAAGTTCATTTCTTTATTTAAATGTATTAAATAAGAATTACATCGTTTTAAAATAAATTAGGTATAATCAATATTTATGTCTAAAAATAAAATTATAGCGGTACTAGTTTGTATTGAATAATTTTAGTATATCCAGTTGTTATTATATTGTCGCATACTGCCCGTCCTCACACATGGTACCTCACAATATTAACTTAACGAGAAACGATTTCAAGAAAGAGTCAGAACAGATTTAATAAAGAGTTACATTGAAACTAAATATGTTTCTGTTACCGTCAAGAAACTTAAGTTGAAATGGGCAAGCCAAATCATTCGGAGCAAAAAAATGTAGAATTGTTGACGTCCACATAAGAGATGGATGGATGACATTGAAAGTATAAGTATAAATATATGCAAATAAGAAACAACGAAGGACAGAGATGTCTTACATAGACGTAAAATCTCACCTAGCTTCTAGTGAAATGATGAGTAGTATTCATATAAAACAGTTTCTATTGTATCAAGAATACAGTATTAAACCTCATGCAATATTAAACTGTTTAATGTTCGGCACTAAGTATTACACAACTAATACGAAACAAGGATCCGAGCGCCACCGGGATACTACTCAAACATGTAAATAGTTCGGAAGTGTCCGTTACGACAGGGAGGCAGGGACTACAGCCATGGGGAGTAAATCTTATGAAATTTACTGCAACACTCCGCTTTATGACTCTATTGTTTCCGCTGAATTGATTGTGTAGAGCTTACTTCGAAACTATTTAGAGACCTATTGTCTTGCATTGGTCTGTGATGTTCTGGCGTTTACATTGTTTGCCTTTCACAGTGACGGTGTTGGAATGCCTTAGACTGTTATTATTTAGTGTATAGAGCATGACTTACTAAAATACTTTCAATTGAAGTCGTATTCGGGCGAAGCCGCAGGTGAAACGTAGTCAAGCGAAAAAAAAAATAAAATAAAAATACTTTTTCTTTCGATATGGGAAATGTATTTTTTGCTTGACAAATTTCTTGTTAACATGCGGCAAGTTTATGTTCAAAAGTGGAGAAGTTAATTTGATTGTTTTCAACTTTAAACAGGCACTGCTCTTTGAACTGTGCCTCAAGTAGTTTATAAGTTCATTTAAATTTTTGTAAAACTTTTGATTAAGAAGTATATAAACGAAAATACTGTTAGCGGCACTTAAGTAATATTCTCAGGTTAAATTGCACTTTTGATAGATTTACCATGAATTTAGAATAGATTTTGGGTGTATTCCGCAAAGAGAACCTAGTGTTAAGACACTCCTTCCCCATTAAGACACTTCCGTTCTCCACTTTCCGCTTAATTCTGAAGGCCGCGCTTCGCTTCTTTACCAGAGTGAAATGAAAATATTAAATATTTCATTCCCCGAATGCTAATCGGACCCACAACTATCACGTTTACACACGCTTGTGGCACTACACCACGACTGGCCTCGAAGCAATAGCAGTGAAATTATACAAAAATAAATAAAAAAATTATCTCTATACAAATTAAAACTAAACTAAACTAAAGCATAAGCTACTTACACGCTCGTCTTATTTAGACGCCATAAATCCGACTTACTCATTAAATGCCTAAACTAGAACTACGAGTATGAGACATATCGGAATTACCAAAGCAGAGGTTTCGAGTTCAATTCGGACATAGTTTTCGTTCGGCAGAAGTTTTCTATCGAAGAGCATTATAGTGTAAGTTTCCACGATCGCCTCTCAGACTACGCGACTGTTTGTAATGCTAATTGAGTTTTTAATTGGATTCCCGGCAGCTCGTCGGACCGCTGCGTCGACGTTTGGGTGAATCATTTGCTACGTTACAAAGAAATGAATTTCTATATTGGTTTAGACAAGCGATGCGATATTGCGACAGTATGATAGATTGGCTATGAAATATTTTTTATGCAATATCTCTATTAACTTGACTTCAAATTCACGCTGTATCCCGCAGATAGCAGTACCCTGCTGTAGAAGGAACCTGTTATCAGTCTTAACACTCCGTTCCCATAGATAGGTACTATGACCATAGACCATAAAATATAATGTGGAACTAAAGTTACTTTAATTCATTTTAATTTCATTTTAATGTTTCTCTACCTAAACAAAGTCATCAAAATAATCCAGTACTCATTTAAAAAAAAACATCTTTACGCTTTTTCTCGCACATCGCAGGGTAAACAGAGAAACCTAGACTCCGTTATTTGCTTTCCATGCAATTTTCGAGACATTGCGTGTTGAGCGACGGAACTTAACGACGCGCTTCATGTACAAACGAAGAAAGGAAAACAATTCAAATACAATAATTTCTCCGAATGTCACTGCCCATTTCAAGAAAAACGGAACGTTTTGTGTGAAAAGTAATGAAAAAAGCACTTCATAGTACGTACATATTTTAAGTTCTTTTGACTTAAACGGTTAAGTGAAAGCGGCAAGACAAGCGTTAAGTCTAAGCAGAGAGCCTTTATGCTCACGCACGCTCCTGTCGTCCAGGTGCTGCCCTCGAGGTCTCAAGTAACGCTGTAAAAAGTGAATTTAAAACGTCTTCGTCACTCTTTATCCCGCACAGCAGGCAGAGAACAAAGCGTTAAGCGATAATAAGCGATCTGTTTCCTAATTACCGTTTCATTTTTAAAACATTGGGTAGTGGCGGAATTTAACCTTCATGTGTCCGAATGGAGAAGTTAAAATACTCCCTGGCGTTTAAAGTCAGACGCTGCTAGCAGAATTGTCTTAAGCCTAGTTTCCCAGGCTCCTTCTGCCTCCAATGTGCGGGACTGTATTCCGCATAGCTAAAAAAGTATATCGAAAATATAGTTAAGTAATTTCTCTTTAAAAGTATCTTATTAATAGACATAGATAACTCTATGCGTTTTTTATTCCATCTGAGTTGTAACACGTGAGGCGCGCAACGTTGTTACAATATTTGTGTAAAACTCAGCAGTGTAAGGGCCGCGCCGCCCGCGATCCCTTAAATGACTTATTTTCATTCACTCTCTGTGGTAAGATTATCAACACGCCATATCTCTAAAATTAAAATATCTTAAGACTGGGTTCCCTCTGTCTACTCTGCTATATACGAGATACAGCGCGAAGCAAAAATTCAATCAATGTCAATATATTGTATGTATATTGCAGGTATTTATTAAAAAAACGTTTAAGTGATTAAAGTGAAGAAAAAAATATGGCAGCATTATCTAGGACGCGAAGTAGGTGTTTTATAAAAGAAAGGCTAAATACAGTATTTATATTCGCGCTCACGTCCTCGCTACGATAGGCCTCGAATACACAGTCGGGTGAAAAATACGCCTAATGCCACCAATATATCTTTACAGACTCTTTTGTTCAAACAAATGGAAAATGTTTGTCGGTATGCGGTTACTTATAGATTTTTTTTTATAACCTAGCGAGTATGTCTTATATATTGCGAAATAAATAGAGATTGCCTAGTATCCAAACACTCTTGTAATCACTTTCTCCTTCTGTGAGAAATGAACATATAACAAACACATCACCAGTCAGAAATCATTAAACTGCGCAAGCAAGTCCATTTTCATTGTATTGTCTAAATGAAATATCTATTTGGTTGGTTGTTCCTTGTTTTACTTGTCTTTACCTTTTGTGTTTACCTCTTCCGTTACTGAGCAACAGAAATACAGCTATTAACTATTGGACTTGGAAATATGAAATAAGTGCGGTATAAAGGTTCCTTATGAACTGGAGTACCGAGAATAACAGGAAAACAAGATCTCCATGATACATTTTAAAGTTCACATGGATACCGGACTAGCGACCATCGTGCTTAGACAACCAAGTAACAAGCATTCTCTAGGCACGTAACAAAGAAATATTCCGATAAATAATAAAATTCAGGAAAGTAACCATGTCAGCACGACACGCTACAGTAAGTGAGTGTCCGCGGGGGTTCCGCAAGTAACCTATAAACACATTAAGGAGTCGCGACACCGCGCTAAGTGTCGCTTTTGTACTTTTAAATCATCGTGTATGTACATGGAAATTATTTAGCTTTGAGAGATTATTGTGCACCAGTATATTTAAATACTGCAGCTACTTTTTAATAAATTTTGACACGTCAAAATTATCACAATTATCATTATAACATAACAATACCTGTGTGGTAGGCAGAGCAGACAAAGAGTCAAGACTACTTTTGCCCTTTCAAAACAACGCCGCACCTTGTCCTGTCTGCAGTTAAATGAATAGTTCATTAACTCTAGCGGTGACCAAACCCAAAACAATAACTTGGATGAAATTTTAACCAAAATTAAGGTATTCAGTTAGATCTGTTTCAACTGCGGCACTAATTTATTACATAAAAATCAAAATGTAACGCAATGTCTCGAAAACTGGGCTGAAAATAAGGAACGGAATGTCTTTACACTAGGTTTCCCCTGCGTGCGGGAGACAGCGTGAAGCTAAAAGAAAATACTTAACATCATTTTATATCTGCTATGTGCAGGCAGAGGGAGAGTTGTGTCAGTACCACTGTTCCCCACGCATAGTCCAATTTTCAAGATTTTCCTGGTTGAGTCGACGAACTCAACACCCAAAAGAAAATAATCCATTCCCCCGAGTTCAGTGTGAGCTTTTGCCACTAATTTTAATGTTATTTTAAAATAAAAATGATATGTATTACCCGTTTAAGATTAGAACCCGTGAAACACAATCACACTTTGCTGCCGCGCTTAACAGAGCCAGCACTATAACTGCGTATCGCCTCCACTGCACTGTACGTGTGTTACAAATTCAACAATTCGTTCCAAGTTTACGACTGTAATAAAACCTTATCCAGAATATTTCATTTAATACGCTAAATCGAGTAAAGAAATGACCAGTCGTAAAGAGAGCTTAAATAAGCTTTTGTTCTTTGTGCGCCAGAAAAAGAGGTCTTGAATGAAAACTGTAAAGACACCAGAGGTACATCTCTATTACGTTATTACGTGCGGGTTTGTACTGCTACTATATACAATATTGCGATTTATATTATTACGTAAAAGCATAACGGGTCATATGTGAAGATTTGAGACGACCGATAACCGACATTGGTTCAGAAACTGATTTAATATTAGTTGTCGCTCGCAACTTCGTTTGCGTGATTTCTATAACCTTTCCAATTTTATTTCATTCACCACCCACTGTGAAGACGTAGTTCCAAATAAATAAAGAATGATGCCAGTAAAGTTGCAGTCATTCATTCTTATAATACCACAGTATTTTTTTAAGTAAATATCTATTCTAATATTACAGATAAATCTTAAGATTTTACTAATTGCAGGTACTACTGGTTAAAATAGGAAAAAAAAAATTTTATGTTGGATAGTTCATAGGTCGAGGAAGGCTACATGCTGTTTTATATCACGCAATATGCACAGGAATAGGTAATTTTAAGACAAATGTATAGGTTTTCTAATTAAAGTAGTTATTTAACAATTTGAGTAGCTCGCGTGTTAAACGGCGCCGGGACAAAGTGTCGGCGGTCGGCGGACATCTGTCTCCGCGTTAGTAGTTTGTTTAAATGTTACTCCAATAAACTTTACTTTGCCGAGCGTTAGCTATTTTCATTAAAACTTTCGTTTTCGCAAACAGTCGTTGCCGAAATTTTACTTGTTTCTAGAATTTAATGATAAAATACCCTTCAAATTATTGATAGTCGCGGTGTGTTTTTAATAACTTTTAAACGACTCAAACTTGGCTTAACACTTTTTTTCAACTTCTCTAAAATTCACCATTTTTAACCGTCGTCTTTCACTATTTTTACTTGCCTAATCTGTTTATTTTTGCATATCAGATTTATAGTATGTTTTATTATAAATTCATTTCGTCTCTCTGGTAACAAGACAAAACCACCACAACGAGACGCTGGCGTCCGTTGTATTTCAGACGTAATTTATGGCGTGGGAATTGAAATTGAACCTCTACCTTTAACTGTGTTACGGTGTCGTGCCACTTAGTACTTAAGTGATCTAACCACTAAAAATCATAATTTTATTTGTAGAACGTACAAGATAAGGGTTTAAAGCCGGTCTTTAAAATCACAAATGTAGATAAGGATAATAATGATAAAAGTTTAGTTTCAAGGAGATTGCTACAACTTCGTTGGTCGTTATGTTCTACGATATAGCTACGAAAGTGCTACGCCGTAGCCACTTGGTGTACAGAACCTGCCGTTTAACGGCGCCAGGTTGAATGATCGCTGTGGTTTACAGGCTTCATGCAGAGGTCATAGAATTTAAATCGAAAATTTATTTATATGATATTTAAAGTAAAAAGTTGATTAAACAACGTCCATTAAACGACTCACATTTACATTATCAGAGGTATCTTTGCTTTTAAGGTAGTGAAAATGAGTAAATAAATGTACATTACTATAATATTGAAAATCCACAATAAGGCTTTAAGGTTACCAGGACTTGATTTTTCTGGATTTTTATTGCAAGTTATTAATTTGTAGCTTCGGCGTGGTAGCAGTATATTTCAAGAGTGCACATTTGTTTTCCGTTTCACGCTGTGTATGTCAGTATGTACCGCAAACAGCACAGTAGGCAGAGAGACATTGATTGCTAAATGAAAAATGTAAATAATTTAATACACGAATCTATCTCGATTACCGCCAAACGCTATCTGTCTGTCCCCTATGCCACAGGATTTTCTCCATTGTGATTACCCATTTTATATAGAACTAGTATTTTATGATTCAATGACCGTTCGAGGTATTGTTTATATATGTAACTCTTTCGTTTTTTTCGTATGGTAAGACAATATGCGACGATGTGTTCCATTACCCTATACAGTATACACCCTCACCCTCGTGTAGGTAAATACTTTTCAGCTGCGACGCGATGGCGTCTTTCTTTAATTTGGTATGTTTTGATCTATTTATATAAATTAGTTACTTCTAGCAAGGATGTTTTTAAAAAATATTGTTTTTAGTTTCATGCTGTATGTCGTATACAGTAGGGCAAACGGGGGGAACCTAGCGTGAAGACACCCTCACCACCACAAGTCTAAAATACTAATATTTTCCCAAGATAAATAAATACATTAAACTAATAAAATAAATATAACACATACTTTCATTTGTTTCATAATATTTATTTTGTATAACAATAGGTGATACGATTTTGTACGCTGGAACAAACCGCCGATAAAAGAGAGTTCCTTATAAATGCAAAAACAAAAGCTCAACATAAAGCTGTCAGTTCAGATGTGCTCTACACGAATGTATCACACTTATGTACGTTCATATTTCATTATGACGTGTTACCGAGGAGCTCTCTCCTGGCTCTATTATACAATAATTAAATGTAACTTAAAATTAAGTTTAATTTTAATTTAGTATTTAATAAGAGCACGAATAGCTTAATGCTCCAGCTGTCACGGTTAGAGCGCGGCGTCAGCTTAAAACAGTCATAATACAGTCGTTGTGTAGTTTCATTTAGATTTGGTGCTGTACTTGTGGCGTGGTTCATACAGTAGGAATGTTCTCAAATGTGACTTATATAATAATATGTGAACTGAATATGCTATTACTGCAGTGGTAGCTTTTACTTGGAACTTTATGTTATTTATATCACGCTTTAGCACATACCCTGTCTTTCTTTGACGCTTTATAACGATTATTTTTTTAAGTTTTTGTTATTTAAGGACATAAATGACTACATTTTTTTTGGTTCGCCCTGTTATGATAGAGTAGCTTTAAGTTCCGTTTTTAATTATTTATATGCATTTTCTAGTTATATAAGAAGATAAAGTGCGACTTTAAGATTCACCACTCAACACGCAATGTCTCAAAATGTTAGCGGCCAGTGAGGAAGCGGTGCCTGCGGTCGCAGAGCGCTAAGATACTATGCGGAATGCGTGATGCAGTTTTTTTTATTTTATTCCATACATTTTTTTTCATTTATTTATATAAAACATTTTATAAGCAATAAGTTTTAATAAAGCTTCAATTTTATTACAAAAATGAAATTTGACTCCCACTTTTATAAGTTTCCAGTCTTTAATTAAAATTACTTTGAAAAACAGTCACAAATAACCTTTTGTTGAAAGTTATAAAAAAATAAACCCTTTTAATAAAATAAACGGTATCAGGGCGAGTCGTGGTGTGGAAGCTCAAAGTGTGACTGTAAAATCGACTGGTTGTGGGTCCGATCCCATTCGATGAAATGAAATATTAACATTTATATTTGCATTTCTTCGCTCTGGTGTCGACGCAAAGATTGGCGGAACATTATTATGGAACAGAGTGTCTTAACACTAGGTTCCCTCTGCCTACCCAGCTGTGTGCAGGATACAGTGACTGATTTGGTTTGAACATATGTAAATAGTAGAACATATATATATATCGTAGTTCGTATTTCGTATTCTTAAATCAGACTGAATTTGAATTTGAGTTCCGTCATTAAATACTCAATTATGTCGAATACTGGGCAGTCCCTATGAAAGAGTATCTTAACGCTAGGCTTATTTCGCCTTTCCTACTATATGCAGCGAGAAGTAAATATTTCCATATCTCCGTTCTGGTAGTCAAAGCGTAGCGTTAAGTTCCGCCGCTACATACGTACATCCAAGTAAGTAGCTACCACAAACAGATAAACATATAAATCACAATAAATTTGCTTTATATGTATGTATAATAACAAAAAAATGGGTACCTAATTTCAAACAAAACGCTAACGAGTAGTGATACGAAGTGAGTGAGTGCGAAACAAATATGAATATACACGTGAGTTAATCAAAAAATAACAATGTGCAATTTGCGCATCGACAGAACTCAATTAATAAAATATGTATTGTATGTATCAGTATGAATGAATGTATGAACGTATGCAGAGGGAACGCAAAACGTTAGGGATTTTGATCTTTTCCACGTTGAGACCTTCTAAGACTTAGTAATGAAGAGTATTTTTTTTTCGTTCCAGCTTCACGATAGGCTTCACGGTAGACAAAGTGTTAAGATTCCGTTCTCCACTGTTTTCGAGATTGATTTTTGAGTAGAGGAATTCATCAGGGTTTGATTTGCTGGAGCCGAAAAATTAAAATAATTTAAATATAATCTATATAGAAATTTAATACTCAAAATCACAATAATTTCTGTAACAGGTTATCAATTTGTTTTTCACTTTACGCTTTGTTCCGCATATAGCAGCGTTTGTAGAGTGCACCTAGTGTTAGGACATTTTGTTCTCCGCTTGCCACCTGGACTTGAGACATTATCTATTGAGTGGTGTATATATAAAAGGGCAAAGGGATAAAAGGGTAAATTAGGGACTTTATTAAATTTAACAGTATGGTCATCGAGGCCGTAATTGCGCAGCGTCATTATCGAAAAAACTGCTCTAATTGTCTTTAACAAATTGTTAATGATATAAGTATCACACGACGCGCACCCCTCGCCGTGGTAATAAAAACAAGCAATCTACCATTTAACTACTCTCAAGCAATATTTGTGACATCACAAATAAAATACCGAAAGTGTCAAGGAAACGGCGTCGTTACTGAACGAACGTATTTTACTGTAATGTTAGAGTGAATGACCGGTGAGGATGACCCGCGTCTTTATATCACCTTCAAGTACGAGCCTTTGGTATAAGCCTTTATATATTTTTATACATAATCAGAGATAGAATTGTAGGCCTAAAATGTTACATATTAGAGATGAAATTCAAATGAAATATTGTTAATAATGCTACATGTCTTGTAGATCTCGGTGTATGTATCATGAGAGACATTTACCACTTCACAGTGATAAGTCCTATATAAATGTGTACAGTTGATGATTCCTTAGTGCCATATATTATTTTAATATGAATAATGGTTACTGTCTATACTAGTCGTCGCCCCCAATTTCGTTTGTTTGGAATTTATAAAATATAATATAATATTTCACTTCTTGTCGTTCCAGTAGGAATTTTGATAAATATTTTTTAGCGCCCCCTTTTTATTACAAAAAGAGGCAAACAAGTTCTGAGGGGCATCTGACGGTACACACGATGCCCTCAAATTATAAAGCTCAGAAAACACTTCAAGGGAAGATCACACCCGTTAGTTGCTAAAAATGTATCCAGGTGCTGGTGCGCATGACATTTATTCCTGAGGCGAAATAGTATAGGCCTATAGTATAGGCCCCATAGGTAGAATACCAACAGAGAACCTACGCCTCTCCTTGTACTTGAGGGTTCGAAGCCGTTTGTAGGTGCTGTCATCTGTATAGCAATAGATGCTGCTGGAATGCAACATGCGATAAATAAAGAGAATAAACGAAAATAAAGTGCGTAGAAGTTACTTAACCTCCTAACCTAACTACAACCTTAAAGTTGTACTCCATCATCAGCATGAAAAGCCTGACCAATTCTGTAAATGTGCTTATTTAATTCCAGCAGCCTGTTTAAAGCTGGATCTGGCAGGTAAGCAGCAATGAGTTACGTCTATTCCCCAAACTACCTACATGTTAAACTTTCTATTAATATTTGGTTTTTTTGCTGCGTGCAAGAACTGTACCAAATCTGTATAATACATGCGAAGTCCTTAAAATATTACATTCATACATTATTCAGCACTTTCTTAAAATTTTTGCTAACGTTTTTAAGAAAAATAAAATAAATAAGGAAAGGGAGTGAAACCAAGGAAAGATGAAGCTCATTAGTGCTTGACGGAGTTTTTGCAAGAAATACAAGTTTTTTTTTTAATTATAATTTGAAGCTCGTCGTCTAACGTGCGGTGTATTTGTCACGGAGGGCGGACGCGTGGAGTTTTTACAAAGGAACTCTTGAAAATATCCAACTGGATAAAAATCTTTTTTGGAAGCCTTTTCTTAAAACGTGGCCAAAATACTTAGCCTCCCAGCAAACCAAATTTATATAAGCTTGTTTTTTTCCCCTCCACGCTGATCCACTCATTGTATCATAAGCAGAGGTAACCAAGTGTTCTTATTTTTGAATAAATTTTCTTATATATATTTCAATGTGACTCGTCATCAATCTTCATAATGAAGTTCTACATATATGTGGACATTTGTCTAGTTTCCCCAACTAACATATGAACAAAATAAGCGAAACTGCATAACAGATGTAAAGTAAGCGAATAAGTCACAGCCCAACGTATTCGGCACAGTTTTCACGCGAGGCGTAATTGCTCAGTGTCGCAAAAACCCACCGAGATTGGAATCAGAGTGAGAAACGAGAATTAATGACCTTCGCTGACGAGGGGAAATGGCGAAACGTATATTATATATATAGAGCCGCTATATGTAGAGTCATATAAATACCACTCTACTTTTTATGCCTCTTTATGCTGGCGCAAAACAAATATATCTGCCCTATATGTAAAGACGGGTGGGACAAAACGATACGATATCAATATAGAGAGGAAATAATAGGAAATCGAACGAAACACCATCTGCACTCTGTACGAGTACAATATACGTAACATAAAACTGAAGTGTCTGTTTGTAGATTGAAAATAGATACGCCGCTTGTGAATTATTCATATTTTTATTTAAATTTTAGAGCTGTGTGATTCCGTGTAAAACCGAGTGAAGATCGCATCCAACATGCCCTGGATGCTCAGACGCTGCTCCACTGCGCCATAACGACCACCATAAAGAATATATACAAACAAATAGATATTTTTAGATGTAGGCGCTGGTCGCTGATCTACGTGAACACTGATAGATATACTTTATAAAGCTTTCTTATGCCACACGTCATACGTGAAAATAATCGTCCAAACCAAGATAGATCTGAGACTACAGAGGTAGGCATCGAGGGTGTGACTTTTTATAAAGATAACTTTGAGCACTAATTATATTGTTTTGAAAATAAAATAATTCTAGTCGTGTATAGGATATATATAATAAATGAGAGGAATATAATTTAGTATAGCAGGTGAGTTTGTAGTCGTGTAACTTAGGTACACATTCAGTTAGATTGATTAACGTACGTACGTAAGTTTATATTAAGCTTAATATTCTTTTCAGAATAAAAATATTCTTATCTTTACATTTAAAAGACTACCATTACTCAGTGAAGTGAAGTGAAGAATTCAAAAAGATGAATTTGACATCTAGGTAGGTTAGGTACAGGAACACTAAGAGAGATTTTCTTGAAATTTCTATGAGAAGAAGAAAATTTAAATAGATTTTCCTATGTACGTCTTAAAGTCAACGTAAACAAAGTTGCGGATGAAATGACAAGGTTGCCTTTAAGAAACATCTAATGACCATTTGAGGCAACGATACTCTAAACACATCAGAGAAAACACTTGTTTAAGCAAAAACAGCATCAAATTCACAACTACACTTCATTGCGTGAGTATTAAATATTTCTTACAAAGCTTAATGTTTCATCAACTGTAGTATTGTTGACGTTTGAGTTGAAGCTTTTATTCGTTTCTCTGGATCAAAATTTACAAATTGTCAGAGAGCAGTGTATAGATACATCTATACAATGATCTCGAGAAAAAGAGCCGAGGACCACTAGACTCGAGTCAGTCGAGCTGTGGCCACTCTAGCTAATGTAGCTACGAAAAACGTACTTTATTTATAAATACTATAAGATTTCGAATTTACCTTTTAGACCTGTTTCACAGAACAAAATGATGAAATAAGCTTTCTCCGACATGAAGTAAAACTTCACATAATCAAAAAGCACTTTTTGTTAAAATTCTTCTCGACCTAAGGATTTACATTCTAATCAGACCCAGTATAATAAAAATATTTTACATTAACAAATAATGCAGAAATCGATCACGTGACTGATCGTTCCCATGATCGACATAAAATTTATCCACACGTTACACAAAACAACACGATGGTGTTACTAGGATGGTTTTTTATGACAAAATTCAACAATTTTTATCTTTACACTGTAACCCGCACATAGCAGGGTAGGCGGAAGGCACTTACAATCTAATGTTAAGACATTCCATTCCTCAATTTCCACCAATTCTGAGGCATTGTGGTTTAAGAAGTAGAACTCAACGCCGAGCTTTCCAACAAACATGTATATATAAATATTAATGAGTTACCTTCTTTTATTGTATTCTGTCGGAAAAGAGTTTTTCTAAGAACTTATAGTCATTATACTCAACGTTTCTGTTATCACAGCTTATCATACAGAGTGTTCATTTAGGGTAAAATAGAAATGACCTCATCTCTACGACGTTTCATTCTGCCCTTTGACCTGCCAATCGTCCTGCATAATAATAGAGTGCGTCGTCGCAGTGCAGTGACGCCGTGCCTCAAACATTTCCCAGTTTTTGCTCTGACCAATGGTTCGGGCGGTAAATAATTAGCATGTTAATCGCGACCCGCCCGTTGTTACACGACGAGGCGGAGACAGAAAATATTAGAACAATTTGACTGAGCGCTTTGTTTTGAACCCAGTTTTATTTAAATAATCTGTACTAATATTGTAAAGCTGAATAGTTTCTTTTGTAAACGCACTAATCTCAGAAGTTATTGGTTTGAATTAAAAATACTTGTTTTGTTGTATAGTTCTTTCATCAAGGAAGGCTATAGTTTATAATAAATCACGTTAATCGTTGCAATGAAGGCCACTGTGCCTGCGGTCAGTTAGTTCAGGCACTTAGAATGTTTGGTACACATTCAATAGCTATTTCCGTTTTACCGCAGGGACGAAGTCACAGGTAAACGCTAGTGTGGTTATAAAGGTATAAAGATATTAAGATAATTTAAGATTTTGATGACAAATAGACAAGATTCGTTAAACAAAAAATATACCAATTTTGCAAAATTCCTCTGTCAAACCCTTTTTTTGATGTTAAGCAAAAAAAAGGACATTTAAAAGAGATATTTTTGCAAATAGCTCGCGTCCTACATTTTTTATGACAAAAATCTTGTTGTAAGTATTTTTATGATGATTTCATGCTTAAATAATTTAAATTCGTCGACTTTTACGTTACCGGACTGTACTGTGTATATTTTTTAACATGATTAATTTGACTATCGCGGGGCAGATCGAGGCATCGGCACGTTTTAAGCTCGCCTTTTAATAATGCCGACCGTTAATCCTTTATTTGCCATTCCTCCCCAAGACTATGGAGTCGTCGTAAATTCTAAAAGCTTTTGTTCACTTTGTTCGTGTAATTATTTATGTCAACGCATTTTTTGCATGAATTTTGAGATTTTTCTCGTTGTTTTTTCCTCTTAATTAGAATAGTTATGGTCTTTATTCAATGTGAAATGGTAAATATTATGTTAGCTTTGATTAATGAAGTTTAAATACTTAATAATTATAGAAAACGTACAAAAAAATAACCCAAGTCCTGATACGTCTAATTTTTTATACATTCTCTTAAACATTTTAATTTTTAGGGTCCCGTACCTCAAAAAGAAAATCGAAACGCTTTGCCGTCCGCTCTTATGTCAGTCTGTCAAGTCTGTCATTTATCTCTAGATCATGCGAAAGTTTCAAGCTGAAATTAGTATCAAATATTCAGGTCTACAGGATAAGATTAGAATTCTAGGTCTTATGTTTGTAGTATTGAGCTCGGAAAGTGAAGACATCCTAGTGATACATCTCTCTGGTCTCCATATTTACTATCCTTGCACTATCAAATGTGTAATGAAATAAAAAAAAAACAATAAGCTTGATACAATATTTCAAAAGTTTAGCTTGATGTCAAATATAACAGACAGAGATTAGGTGGTAGGTTGGTTGAGACCAGTCGCGGTGCAGGAGCACAAGCATGCGACTGTAAGCGCGACAGGTTTTGGAATCAATTGTCACTTTTCCTTAATCAAAGCAATAATAATCATATTATAAATGAAAGACTGGTAGACTGAGTCTACCCGTGACCACGGACTACTGTAAAGTGTTCGAAACGTCGGGTTCCCC
>DWAN01000565.1:0-22820 GCA_018230445.1 Heliconius hewitsoni | reverse complement strand
TTTTTTATTATTATAAGAAAAATACAATATAAATTAACAATGCACTTAGAAACAAATATAAATAATTGTTACAGATTCTTATTGTAAACGAAAACCTAATCACAAGTTTATCGGTACTATGTTTACAAACGCTACCTTACTTAACCAATATTACTTAACAATCATAGTACTTGAATTCAAAATGGCAAAAAGGTGGAACGTTTTTATTCTGATCGTGTGTTTAGCTTCAAATATTGTGAGTTGTTTTTATTTTTTGATTAGGTATTACACAAAAATATTTTTCTGTAAAATTATTATTTTTTACTCTGGTACTGGCCACTTAAGTCACTTAAGTTAAAGGATACTCTGATTATTTGCGATCTATGTAATAAACGACAGACGGGAAGATAATAAAGTTTTGTTTATATATTAAATATCAGCTTCACGCTGTATCTCGCACACAGCAGGGTAGACAGAGGGAACCCAATGTTAAGACACGTCGTTCCCCACTTTCTGCCGAATTCTGGAGGCATTGCGTGTTGAGTGGCAAAACTCAACGCCGCGCTTAGCTTACACCAGAGCGAAGAAAGGGAAATATAAATTTAAGTAAATATTGCATCTCTTCGAGGGGGGATCTAACCCACAATCAGTCGGTTTTACAGTCACACTTTGTGCCACTGCGCCACCACTGGCCTCATATAATTATTAGAGGCCAGTTGTTACGTAGGGGCACAAAGTGTGATTGTAAATGCGACAGGTTGTGGTTTCGATTCCTATTCGAGGAAATGAAATATTTAATTTGTACGGGAACGGAGTGTCTTAATAGAATCGAGCCTACAATCGTTGTATTTTATACATTATTTATATCTAAAATCAAATAAATCAACTTCACCCAGTATTCTCGCCGAATTCTGAGGTTAAGTATAATTAAACATTCCCTTCTATAAAATTATTACAGTCATCAAGTTAAAATATGTATCATTTGAAATAAACACAATTTGCTCGGAGCACAGGCGACTTGGATGGAGTCGTTTTTTATCGAAAACTGATTATGAACTTGAATTTTGTTATGCAAAGTTTTAATACGTAATTTTAACTTTGTTTCAGAAATGATATCAAGAATTTGTTATTCGATTTTGTTTTTAATAACCGTGTAAAGAGGTCAGATGTTGTGGTTGTGTGTTTGATTCTTATTGGAAGAAATGAGGTATTGAATATTTTCATTTCTTCGTTGGCTAACAAAGAAAATACATTTCTAATGATAGCCATGAAGCTACCTAACTCAAATTAACTTACCAAAATAATAAAACAATTGTATTTTTACCGTAAAAATAAGCTGTATTTACAAAAAAAAACTGGACAAGCGCGAGTCGGGCGCGCCCACCGAGGTTTCCGTACAAAATTGGAGGTCTCCAATTTTTTCTAAAATTCAAGCTTAGCTCAGCCAGAGCCATTTCATCTGATACCTTACTTGAACTAGCGGCTTTACTACCAAATTTCGCCTCTCTTTGAAGGCCATTATCTTTTCTTTGAAACATAAATGTAAAATTTTTCCTGAACAAGTACTACCTGAAGATGCGAGCTTTCATTATTCTAGATCAACCGTAAAGACCCGTTTTTTGCGAAATAAACGGCCGTATCTTTTTTTTTAAGTAAATGTAGGAATACGATTTTTTCAGGAAAACAAAGGACCGTGTATATAGTTTGTATATAGTTTGAATTTTAACTCGATGTTTACAACGGTTTCTGAGATAAAGACTCTTGACAGACAGATAGACAGACGGACGGACGGACAACAAAGTGATCTTACAAGGGTTCCTATTTTTCTTAAAAGGTACGGAACCTTAAAAAGTATATAAAAATACTTTCCCTGAAAAACGCTCACTTCAGAACGTATCTCACAAACATATTTCATTAGCATTCTTCAAACAAACCAAGCCAAAAGTAAACAAATAAGGCAATTAATTAAGAACAAAACTCTAACAACGGAACGAACACGCTGAACTTGACGTGAGTAATAAATCCTGGCAAGTAGTTAATTAGCCCATGCCTTTATAATGCCTTTTACGGAATATCAAAGTATATTTTTAACATTTTGCTTCTAAATAATATTAGTTCTAAATAATATATCTTTTTGAAAGTTAAAATTTCTAGCTTTTATTTGTTAAATTAAATGTTTTTTTTTAAATTTGTTAAATGTTTTTAGCTTTTGTTTGTTAAATTTTATTTATTTTTAATATAAATGTGAGGCCAGATGTTACGAAAGGTCACAAGTGTGTAATTGTAAACGTAACTGGAGGAAATACATTATTTATAGTGTCGAGGCAAAGCGCGGCGTTGAATTTCGCCAATCAACACGCAATGTCTCTAGAATTCGGCGAGAATACAGTGTGAAGCTGTTTTATTTGATTTTAGATATAGCTAATGTATAAAATACATTATTGTAGGCTCGTTCTGTTAAGACACTCCGTTCCCATACAAATAAAATATTTAATTGCCTCGAGTGGGAATCGAGCCCACAACCTGCCGCATTTACAATCACACTTTGTGCCCCTACGTCACAACTACTCTTTTAATTAACTAAGGCTAAAACAGAAAACAGAAAAAAAGATTACACACACGCTCTAGAAAATATATTTAGTTACAAAATTTGGTAAAGTTAATTTTTGACCAATAAACGTTTCGTTGACCATTAAATTAGATTGTAACATTTTTTGTCTTATCATATTGTACCAAGCATGTTTTTTGTTTCTACCTCTAGTTGATTGTCAGTAGAGGTTTTAAATAATAAATAAAAATCAGCTTCACGCTGTATCCCGCACACACCACGGTAGGCAGAGGGAACCTAGTGTTAGAACACTTCGTTGAGGCATTGAGTGTTGAGTGGCGGAACTCAATGACGCACTTTGTCGCGAACCAGAGCAAAGAAACAGGAATATAAATTTAAATAAATATTACTATTCCTCGAGTTAGGATCGAACCCATAAACTGTCGCGTTTAGTCACACTTTGTGCCCCTGCGCCAGTACAGGCCTCTATTTATATAACAGTTGAACCTATTTTATTTAAAGTTCTAAATCATATTCTGTTGAACAGATTGCCAAAATTATTCTACCCCACAAGCTGCGATACTTAGAGAACATGCTGAACGCCGAAGTCGTCGCCAAGGCAGCGAAGATACGTCAAAGAATGGAAGCTAACCCAAGCAATCAAGATAGTGAAAAAAGCTGGCCATTCTTATTAGCTAAATATCAAGAAGACAAAAAGAACGACATACCTTTTAACACGTTATATGGAAGGCGGAAAATTTAAGACTTTTCGTTATTTTTAATAATCACTTGAGATTTACTTTATTTTTTTGTTTTAATCGGGCCTATGTTTACCTCACTGCTTATTAAACATTTGTTGCCATATTGATAATAAAATAAAATTTATCCAATCTGGTAATAATAATGTGAAAATTTTATATTAATTTAGTTTTCGAAAGTAGTGCATAGTTCCTTGTTTTAAATCATAAGCAGGCACTTCTGGGACATATATATATATATATATATATATATATATATATATATATATATATATATATAAACTTATTAGAACCAAGAGTTTTAAAAACAATATATTAACGGTAATAATGTGATATAAAGTAGTAAATATTTATTAATATAGCTTTTATTAAAACATTCGGATATATAACGTACAAAGGAGAAAAAAATGTACAAGAAGTTAGAATACTTGATTTCAAATTACTGTACATGTATATAAAATAAAAATGATTAACATTTATGACTAAGTTCTTTCTACCTATCTTCTTACATACGAGAGATTTATGAAATTGGATTAATATTTATTATAGCTATCAATATAGCGATCGATCGATTCTCACTCGAGAAAATAAAAATATTTAATATTTTTATTACTGGTAACGAGGGTAAGCGCGGCGTTGTATTCCGCCACTCAACGCGCTATGCTCTCTGCCTACCGTGCTAAGTGGGATGCAGAGTGAAGTTAAAAATATATATTTATCATATCTTTCACAATTTACTTAATATCAATCCAAAAATATAAATATGAATGCAATTTGCAAATGCAATTGTTAAATCACGTTCCCTCTTGTCGCGCGTAACATTAGAGATGTCAGTAATTGGCAAGCACGTACCCTGTGAAAAGGATGTTGGCTATTTGTTTATTCAGCGCTATCTTGTCTATCATCGTCACTTCGAAAATTGTTAACAATAAAATGTTTATGTAAGATCCTTATATGAATATACTTAGTCAGTGTATTTGATTTTTTCTGAACATTTTTCTTCTAATATGAATATTTTTTAAGATAATAATGTAACTAATTTTCTCTCCAATTTAATAAAAATCACCTAAGACTACGTACTATAAGGAAGTATATATAATAATATCTAATATTCTTATAGATTTCCTTATAATTTAGGTTTTCGATTCATTTCTGCCTCTTGTTTTCCATTTTATTTATTCTGGGACCCTGTATTTTCTATATTATAAGGTAATGTTTTGTGTTTAAGCTTATTTCGATTATTTCCTTAGCTAATACACAGTTAAAACGCACAAATCACTTTAAAAAATTACCAAACATTAAAACAATAGGCCTGTTGTTTTATAAGCAATGGAAGTTCTGAGTCATTTATAGTCGCTATTGTTTTATACGAATGGACCTTGTATTCTATAAATATTTAGCATATCGACTCTCAGAGCAGTTTTTGTGTGTGTAGCCTTATAAGGAAATTGGAAAATGCAATGTAACAAAAGTCTCAATATCACACGTGGCAGAGTTGGCACAAGCAACCTAGGAGAACCTAGTATGATACTCCGTTGCCCACTTTCTGTCAGATTTGAATATATAATGATAACTAGCAGAATTCTACGTCGAAATTTATCTGAGAGCGTAGAAATCAAAATCATATAAATATAATTATTCCTCCCAACCATTACGGTTACAGTCAAACGATATCCCACTGTTCCATGACGGTATATACAGGATTAAATTAATAAAAACCAAATGTCATATAATTTAAATTTAATAGTTCACTAATTTGAATACATCTATAGCTCCATTTTATTTTATATACACAATAGGTACTTCAGAGGAAAAAAATTATTAACATCTATTCTCATTGTATAAATCTAATTTATTATATACATACATTATACATATTGTAACTATATGAATACATAATATACAAAAATTACACAAATAAAATTCACGTTTGTTTTTAACATTTAAGCATCAAACACACCTACATGTCAATGGTTGAGGATCAGATGTGGATAGGTTAGGTTAGCTTAGAAGTGGGGAAAATTCCAGAATATTTTTTATTAAAAAAACGATTTTTCAAACTTTTAGTCGCCCATAGATTCTCGTGGGACTCTTCTACGAACATATACATACCTCTTTTTTTGGATATTTACATATGGGTACTTTGATTCGCAAATCAGCTAACTGCATCTGCGTGAATTATACCATGGAGAGGTCGTGTTATATTTTAATTGTAGTTTGATATAACAATTATGTCAACTGACAGACGAAGGCCACTTCAGTCTACCACCACGTGTGTCCACGGACTACTGCAGTGTTCGAAACGTCGGCCTTCCAAAAATGTATAATACCAAACATAAGCGATTAATCCGGTTAAAATAGTTTCATTTAAAATGTTTTCTTTTTGACCACTTATTAAAATAAATGATGATTGTCTTAAATATGCAGTTAGTGATTTATTTATATTGCATATTAGAACACCAATACCAATATCTAAGACTAGTACGAATATCTAAATGTATGATGCTATACAAGCTAGAATTATTTAATTCTCGAAAAGATTTATATTTACTTTAAAAGAGATTAAATTAAGGGACGATTTATAAATTTAAATTAAACATGTCAGACATCTAAAAATCACTTTATTCGATATATTTAAACGTAATAAAGTAGTTAATTGCAATTCGATTCATAGATAGACACATAAGATATTGAACGATTAATTAACAATTGAAAAAAATATTAGTAAGTTACTATTTATTTATTTTAGTTATTGGAGGCCAGTCGTGGGGCAGGATCACAAAGTGTGACTGTAAAATCGACTGGTTGATCGGGTTCGATCCCTACTCGAGGAAATGAAATATTTATTTATTTTTATATTTTCATTTCTTCGCTCTGGTGTCGAGGCAGAGCGCGGGGTTTAGTTTCGCTACTCAACACGCAATGCCTCTAAAACTCGGCGGAAAGTAAGGAATGGAATGGATGTGCCACTGCGTTACGACGGCTTCAAGTTACTATTTTGTTACATAATTTGAACTGGGATTTGACAAGATACTTCAACGAATACACGATTTGGCATTTAAGTGGAGAACCACTAAACTATAATATATACTCGTATATAAGGCGCATATGACAGTTACAGCGAAACTGGCAAAAATCTCAGTTCACAAAATAGGTTTTAAAATATTATATTACAGTTTATTTACATATATCATATTAACATAAGAAAGTCCAATCCATACCTATACAATATAAATTTTGTTAGTTACGTGAAAAAAAATAGGAATATTCTTTTATAAGGTACTACATAAAGTTTTGAAATTTCAACATGAAAAATGAAGTCGCTAACAACAAAATTGTTTTGTGCTGATGTACCTATTAATATTTATTTTTAATTTCGGAAACAGAAGATTAATAAAAATTTAATACTCTAAATATTCATTCCAGTAAGACTTTTAAAATTGATTTTTATAATAATATTTTTCAAAAAAGTCACCGCGTCCTTATATTTATATCAATATCGTAGCTCTCATTTGTCATATCTTATAATATTTTACACTAATATTTTAAATTACTTTTTGAAGACAAAACTATATGACACGTTAATAAAAATGACTTAACTCAATCAAACAAGAGCCTACTCTCGAAAAAGAAGAGTCTAGAATGGCTCATTTCAACAAATTGCAAGTTTTTGAGTCTTACTTTTATTTTGAGTATGGAATAGAAACAAATGTATCATTTTATTGTACAATTGAATTTACCTACAATTAGGCATATTTAGAGCGATATTTATTAAAACGGCTATATTTGCTATTCTAAGGTAATAGGTATATAGATAAAGAAAATTTAAAATAACTGGTACTTTTGTTTCACATATCTTTCGAATATCATCTACTATCATCGAAATACAATATGTACAATATATCAATCAATCAATCAAAAACACTTTATTACAAAAAGATAATACATAATACAGTAAAAATTTTGATTATAATACAAAATATATTTCTTTTTTTTTTATATTTCGTTTGAGAATATTACTGAAAATTACTTATAGTTGTCAGTAGGAAAAAAACATTTTTTTATGTGTTTTAGATACGACTAAATATGTAGCTTATAATAGAAAATTTATATAAAATTTATTCAAAAAAATCTTATACGAATCCAGCGTATGTATTTATTTGTTACGTCAAAAAGGTCGAGATGATGATAATAATATCTAGTGGTTAAATTACAAAAATAAGAACAGAGCTGAAATGTATTAGAAATGTTAGGACAACATTGTCCCCAAAAAGTTATTCAACGTCGAAGATCAGTTTTCCCTACAGGTTTCGTACCAAATGCAGAGAATAGATGCATAAATGGTAGTATCTTTTGATTTTCTGTGTTTCAAGGGACCGAAGACCTTAATATTCGATATTAATTTCACATGCTGATACTTCCACATGATCCAAAAAAATATAATCTTGGCAGACGGACGTGATCCTATAAAGGTTCCGTTTTAACCTTTCGAGGTACAGAATCCTAAAAATTGATAATAAGCATTTCAGGGACGTAGGGATTCTTCAATAGAAGGAGTTCCATCTTCACTTATTATAAAACAACGTTGATTACTATCGACATACATGTGTAGATTTTCAAACTAAACAACGGATATTCGGTTTCGGACAGTTCGGTTTTCACTAACAGAGTGATTCAAGATCTACGTGAACATGCCTTTTATATTAGAGTAAAACTGAGAATAATGAAGGTTACTAAGCTGATGTAGTTAAAAACATGTTTTATTTTTATAATGTAAACAGTCTCTAATGGTACTGAGTCCTAAGACTTACGAGATAGATCAAAATAAAGTAAAATACGAAAAACTGTGTATCTCTTAGAAAGATCGTGATTTCTAGTTATCTACAAAATTTTCCACAGTAGTATACGCTCTGAGTCGTTTGTTGTTATTTTTAAGGGAGGTAAATTTCTTCAAAAAATGGTTGATGTAATATCACATTATATAATCAATGTACCGAATTTAAAAATAAAATATGTTTGGATAATAATTGAAAATAATTATGAATTACCATTTTCGAGAAAAAGGCAAAAAAATATGTTTCGACTTTAAATTTTAATATTTTATTATTACCTTGTGACCACTTGTAATTTCGTTTGCATATATTTATTAGAACTCTTTCCAATATTGAAATTTAGGGCCAAAATTTTGAGATATTTCTTGTTAAATGTTGGAACTCAATGCCAACGCCAACGACGGGCGTTTACAGTCAGACGCTGTAAAACTGCATCTCCATGACCGATTTTTTTTATCATAGAAAGGTGTCTACTATACTAAACTATTTGTGCTCACAGGCCACTTCCTGATATCTTAAATGTTAGTCTGTTATTGTTTGTAATCAGATGTTCTATCAAAATTCTGCTCTGTGTGAATTTTGCTAAATGCAATGGTTATCATGACCGTATTTATTAATTTCAGATGAGTAATGTAATATAATGTTATGGAAAGTATGTTATATATAACATATTTTTTGTTATTTGTATTTTTTTGCTAGCTCTTGCTTTAAAAATCATAGAGATAGCTTTTAATACGATCACTAGTACTTAAACAAGTATCGAAGAACCAATTTTTTTGACTATATTCAATAATTAACTTGAATCGGATGAATTTATTATCCTAGCACCAAACAACAAATATTAACTGAGAAAATTAATTATCGAGATAGCTAAAAATATATTTAAAAAACAACAAAGTAATAAAAATCTGTGTGCGACCAAGCTTGCTATATATAAACTACTAAAAATGTTTTATTTTTCAAATAAAATAAGAAATAACGTAAGAAATGAACAAAGATTTAATAAACGTGGATGGCTCGTAAAAAATAATTGGACTGTAATAACAATCTCTGATACCGCTACAACACACCACGTGTTATTGAAACTAAATTATACAATATATATCTATATCTATACTTATAAAATTGTAATGGATTGCCGTCTGTATATGGAGAATGTATAAGAAAAAATGTCATTGGTAGCATTTAATAACGTAATAGAACCAAAGATAATGATTTTCAAAACTTTTGACTGTTTGTCTGTGTTTCACGCTAATCACAGAATCGGCTTCCCCTTAATATTGTTTGTTTTTATGGTTCCGTATCTCTTAGGAAAAAAGTAACCTTTATAATCTCTTTGTTGTCCGTCCATCTGTCTGTCTCTCAAGAGCCTTTATCTCGGGAACGCCACGAGATATCGAGTTGAAATTCCAACCATATATTCAGGTTCAGGCCCCTTGATTTTCTGAATAAAAGTACTTCTACATTTAAAAAAAAGATATAGTCGTTTATATCGCAAAAAACGCAGACTTCGACACTATTAAGGAAATCAAAATTAATAGGGTACTTGCTTTTGACCTAGAAGTATAAAATTTGGTAGCTGAGATATACAGGTAGTTCAGAAAAAAAATCTGAAAACTATACATTTGTAATTAAATCTTAATAAATAAATAATATTGCCAAGCCCAATTCGCGCTTTTCAGTTTTTTCGGATTTTTATTAAAAAAAATTATATCATTTTAAAGAATGTTAATGTCAAAATTATCTGTTCGGCAAAATCGCTGTTTAATTAAATCGGCTGACACTTTATTTTTCTTAGAAGTATAGATACTGTTTTTAAAATGATATTATTGTTAGAAAATGATAAAATGCAGATTAGTAATTTAATAATCATGTAGTTCAAGTGGGCGAAACCGGGGGCGGGTCGCTAGTATGGAATATAATTGAGTAACTGTACACGATTTTTTAATATATCATAATATAAAATTATTTAAAACACCGGGCTCTCAGGTCAATTAGTCTAATATATTTAATATTTATGTACAGTATTTCTAAAAAGTCTATAGTAATTTATAAAGATATTATAAGATGACCAAAATATAAAAAAATTGCGAAATTTTAATAAGGACGAAACTTGCTAACAAAATAGTTACTTTTGGACTAACACGCAGCCTGATAATTTATAATTACATGCATTTACAAAAAAATATAATAATTGATATACAATGTACATTTTTTCTAAATACCTGTCCTATTAAGTCTAGATAAATAAAATGTGCAATGTTTAATAATAAAAAAAAACAATAATAACATAAAAGAAACATTACAACAAATTGTGAGTATTCGTATCATTAAATAACGGATTCGTAATTAAAATTATTAATATACACGAGAATAAAATAATTATTTATTAAACTTTATTTTCCATTTATTTATTCGCAATAAGTTACAGTCAATGAAAATAGAAATTATCTCTAGATTGAGATCCAAATAGCCATTTGTCATGGTATTTGTATAATATAGAATATGAGAGAACTGGAATTGTAAAATAACCAAATACTCCATCGATTCTATAGACTTATTATATAAAACAACATTGCAATCTCATTAAACTAACTATAAACCTTATCGATTACGATACAGCACCTTACAAACATAGAATTTACATTACAGTATGTTATATACCAAGTTTTGTTGTACTTTTAATTTTATTATTTTGAATGAACTTCCATTATTTTCATTTATGCTTTGAATTTAGCTTAAATATAAGGTTCATATATGAAGCAAATAAAATCACAATTCAAATATTGTGTTGTTATTCAATATATATTTTTATACAATAATAAAAAAAAAATTACGAGAATTGTATATTCCCTCTACATAGTAACATACGACTATATGATAAATTATCTTTTTTTATTACCCACGAAGAAATTCAAAAATAATCTAATAAAATTCAAAGCATTTGGTACGTTAAGAAAAAAAATCCTTGAGTGATAAAGTAAATCATGATAAGAATGATTTAAATACAATAAAATTACATATGGGAAGGACCTGAAGTATTAATATACCTATCAATAGTGGCAATGAAGAGCCAATAAGATTTATAAAAATTGCATTTTAGTGAAAAATAACACTTGCAGTATAAACATAAATTATATTACTTAGGAGTTCAAATAACGCGCGACTTTTTCAAAATAAAAAAATTGTTTTTCTGAATAATTTGCCTTTATATAATATAGATATTTTTGCCAGGTACCGAGTACATACAGTTCATATATTTTTCCTTTATAATGTCGTGCGACATTATAAAGGAAAAATATACAAAATCAAATATGTACAAAATCTTAATATGAAAAATTTCAAGAATAATTATTACATATACATAATTTACTAAAAAATATGACGAAGTATACAATTCATTGATATGTAACATTATTTACAATACAATAAAAAATATGCAAATAAATAATATTTATCTCTAAACAAGCGTACTATAAATATGAGACGCTATATAAATATTACATTTTTTTTCATATTAAAAAAAATACATAAGTATATATATAAACATTTTATTCCGCCATATATCTATAATCAATCACAAGTTGAAACATAATATACATACATTCTATTCAAATATCGACATTCACAGCCCACCGATGCTTCGATAAACAACAGTATATAGCATATTAAAAGATGATTTGTCTACACAATTGTGCGTTTTTGCGTTGAAAATCAACAAAACTATAAACAATATCACGAAAAGTAAGAAAAGCGAAGATAATTATTTTTAATAGCAGTATTGGCTGTGAATTTTAAAATATTTGTAAAATAATGACAATACCAGTGCTAAGCATTTTCAAAACAAAAAAAACACCATATATAAAGTGGGACATCCCAGTTTTTTATTTCCTTCGCTGTGTACGGATTCGCATTGTTTCCTACACGGCACATCGACTTATCCTTTTTTGTTGGCGAACGCTTTGAGAAAGCTCATTCAATTAAGCGTGTTACGTTAAGCATTTACATACATAACACAGTACTTAGAGCGGATTATTTTTTGGTTTTTCTGATGTTTGAAACAATATTGAAAAATTTAAAGAAATTTTACGTATCAGTATTTTGTTCAATAAATTGTGTTCACTAATTTGAATGAAGAGATCTGATAAAACGTTAAAATTGATAATAATTGCTTTCCATAACGGAAAAACGCACAAAACTTTAGTAGAATAGAATAGTCTTTATATCGTACGGATTAATAAATAACACAGGAACATAATGGAAAACGAATATATTTTCGGCAATTGTAAGAAATCTGCCGTGAACATTACTTAGTACTTTATATGAGAAAATTCAATTGAACGTGGTCCATCCCTTAGGAACGCCGGAGGTTTCCGGGGCGCTAGAGCCAGCTGTGAAATCGGAGAGACCAAATTGGCTAAAATCTAAGCCGTACTCGTGCAACAACGCACTGTCCGTGGATGTTTTAATCTGGTCCTTATCTTTCTTATCGCGACATTTCAAAGGATCAAAAGCTTCGAGGTCGGTCGGCGAATCGTCCAGCTGAATGAGATCGGAATCGGAAGACTGAAAAAAAGGATATTTATTTTATTATCGTATTTTTTTTACTTCTTCCTAATAATGCAACTTTCTCATAGTAACCGTGTCGGCGCGCCGTTTATTAGTTCTCAAATTAAATGCAACGATTTTATACATGTTTAGTGAATAGTATAAAACCATAGTATTACTATACTAATTGAAGAACAAACGTTGAAGCTATAAATGATTTAAAACTTACCACAACTTATAAAACAGCAGAAGGCGTTAAAGGAAAAAAAGAAAATCTCAAAAGTAAAGACTCTCTCCATTTCTTATTTCTCGAGTAAAATATTTCAACAGTGTCTGAAAAAAAACGGTTAAGTGCGAAATATTTTCGCACTATTAGTGTTCCGTATAACGATGGTGTGTTTAGCTAATTCATTTGAATGTCTGGTAAAATATAACAAAAACCATAAGTTAAACATGTAGGTATTATAATTCCTTTTATAATTTACTTTTTACTACAAATTATTTAAATAATACGTTAATTTTTATTAATATTGCGCCATTTTAACCACAATGTACCTAATTAAGCTCGTTTTATATGAAGCAGTTAGGTCTCTGTTAGGAAATGTCAAAAAGCACATTCTTATCTTACTTAACCTATAACTTTCATTAATATGAAAGCCTTCTTCAATCTTCAAATGTATTTTTGAATGCCCCGATGCTCCCTAACAACAATTTAAACGTTGTTCACCACAAACAAATTTAAAATATTTAAAAAAATGTATTAACAGTCGTATTTAAAAAAATATTAATGTTAGAAAGATTATAAGATTAAATGAGATTCACAAACTATCACAGTGTTGAAAATATAGATGAATTTAATGAACAAACATAACATGGACAAAAACAAAATCACAAAATCAAGGACAAATTGGGGGAAATTCTAGTTAATTAATATGGCCTAAAAATATTGTCTGGAATTAAGATCGTAAACTTCAACATTTTTTTTGGGAGTTTCAATAAAACGTAACTTTTTTATTTAATGTAAGAATTGTACATATTTTGATTGTTTTAAATGAAAAAAAAAATAATGCGATACATTCGACGGTACTTGTTGAGAAATGTTGCAAAATTAGGAATTTTGTTTCAATTTGTGGATAAAAGAAAAAAAAAAGATTAATATGTTATTTTCATATTAAAGTTTTATTGAAATATAAATGAAATACAAAAAAAAATTAACATTATTAATTATTAATAATAATTAAACTATAAATAATATATTTAAGCAAGAGTATGTATATATTTGACTCAAAGTCTATTTATTAGTATGCGTTTATTATGCGATAAAATAACAAGGCTTCATGACCAATGTGAGCTTAGCTTCGTGGCCGCTAATAATTATATGTAAATACTAAGATTAATATTGGAGGGCGGTTAATGTCAAAATTCGTTCGTTTATAACCTTTACCTTTGTCCTATTCGGCGTTTGAACTTGACTTTTAGGCTGGCCGTTCACAGGACACAGCACCAGACCGTATAAAATCAAGCTGTACTTTTACCATATTTACTTATTGGCAATCTTTTTCGTTAGTGTATGTAATTTCAAATACTTTTTCAGTCAATTATTATTATTGTTTAAATTTGGTGTATATTTATATATTATATTTTAATTTTAACTAAACAAATAATTTTAATTCAATTTACAATATCATGCAATACATAAAAAAAAAATATTTATATTTAAAAAAACGTCCTTTTAATAGTTCACATATTATCTATCATTACCAAGCTTAAGGCGGCGTTGGGCATCCTGTGGACGACCAGCCTACCACAAATAACTATTACACTAAGTGCGTACATGCATTAAGAAACAAGAGAAAAAAAAATTGTGCAAAACGTATACGAATATGTACAAATATCACATTCACAATGATTTTAAATATATTCTCACTGGCTTCGTTTGGAGCAACCGTATAAATAACGTAGTGTTTAATCGTACTGCAAAGATATACAATAACTGAGTGAGCTTCTAGTTTATCACAGACGTCCAGAGTTATTTATAGGCAATTATAAATTATTATAATGCAATATATATATATATATGTGCCTTTAATGAAAAGAGTATTAGGTTTAATATAATAGTTTTTGTAAAAATAGTGAAATATTATATTTGTTTACATAATAAGGTGACGTTACTTTGTAGTACCCATCTACCTATATATTATGTGGTATGTATGAATTACATACAAATTTGTATGTAAACGTATCTCAATTTTTTTTTAATATTTTATTTGAGCATACACTCAAAAACGAAGTAGGTCTTATTATATATTATTTACACGTCGACTCAAGTAATTGACTGTTTCATATTAGAGTCACACAAAAAATCTTCGCGCACTGAAAATACGTGTGTTTTACATAAATTATTGATATGTTAATGATTTTGCAAAATATTATTATAAGAAAAAACTAATATTATCACGCATTAAAAAAACTATATATATTTTTTTAAGAAATTTCAAAAGTTATTTAAATTAAGGCCAGAGGGTCATTTGAAATAATAGGCTTAATCTCGCGTTACCTCGAGTTCTACGGCACTCATCTTTTAAAACCTATATAAATAATGTCGAGCACCTGCTTGGAGCCTCTAAAATATGCTAGAATTTTAGTCGCGTCTTAGCCGCCGAGAAACTTCTGTGGAATTTTAATATAATAATTACTTAAATACTATACAATTTTCTACTACACATTTTTTCAATATTAAATTTTCGATATTATACAAAGTTAGTAATAGTCTCAAACTCTGTACAATAATTAAAAATATAAACAACATCTATTTCTGGACTAATATAATAAGTAAAATCTTCAATAAAATAATTCCCTATTTCTGCAAATATCAATAACGTCAGGCACGATACAGCCTATTATCTGTACGCAAAGTAATTAACGTCCTAGTATAATTAACCTGTAATTAACGTCTCTTTGTGCGATTGTCAAAAAAAAAACTTGATTTAAGTTTTTATTTAAATCTTTGAATATTTAAAAGTTAAAATTAATGAATCGGTACACAGGTGGTGATTTATTATAAGAACTTTATAACATTTTTTTTTAATTATTTATTTTTTAAGAAAACGTTATTTTACTCGAGTGTTTGTGTTTCCGAGTTCCTATCTTTTTTCAACTTGACATTTAGTTAAGTGGGCAGAGCGAATCTGTTCTTTATTCCCGTCAATTTCGTGATAAAATGGCGTAACTTAACGCGGAGGATTGTGTTACCAAAATGAAATCGAACCATCATCATGTACATTTTCCTTTTGCATCATGATGGTACCATTCATTAATAAACGTATTATATTGTTTTCGCGAAATGTTCTCGAATATATTTTGTACTATCAATACAATTAATCGTTTATATAAATAATTATTTACTAACGCATTAAATGTAAGTACGTGATACATAATATTTAGTTGCATATTATCTATGTAAAATTTAATTTTTTAAACACTAAATCAAAAAAAAAACATATTAATAATTTAAATTAAGAACATTTTGTATAAGAAACTATATTAAATAAAAGTATTTTTGTATACAAGTTGCTTTTATAGTAACGTATATATCAGTATTTTAATTTAAAAGATTAATTTTATATTATAAATGAACATATTAATCACATATGTTCCATAATTTCAAAGCGTTTATCTATCTACGCCAAAGATATTTTTTGCAGATTATTCAAAAAGAGAAATTGAGCAATATTTCATTCAACTATTAATAATAAAATTATCTTTATATATTTAAATTACATCTAAGCCGACAAAATACTATCTGCTTTAGTATTTAATAGTTATAAAAACGTATAAAAATAGACAATATCTGTATCACAATAGATATAAATTTAACATTTTCCCCCGAATAATAATGAACAATATAATATAATAATATAATGTAAAATTATAATAATTTATATTAATAATTAATTTACTAATTAATAATTTAGAATGCAGTACGATTATATTAAAACTTTTATAATAAAGTAAGTGAGAATATTGAAACAATACAATAACATAACAGATCATTTCATACATTCCAATAAAAAAAAAGCGAGGTATGTATATAGGAGCTATAACGTAATGGTAGAAGGCATTCACTTCGAAAATAACAAAAATACATAAATTACCTTTTTTTTTTTGAGTAAGAATCACCGGTTTCCCTTTTTATGTATATTTTTTTCTCAACAGACTCCTTAACAATATATTTAGAGGGGACGTTATACCCAAATGTATCGGTCGGTGAATGTTAAATAAATAATAATTATGATTAAAAATTAATATAATAACATTAAGTTAGTTCCAATGAATAAATATATCTCTGAGGTATATATATAACATTGCAAAGACTATAGTAACGCATATGAGAATTACCTCTTGTCTCGTTTTGTAGGCGGGTCTAGGTCGTTCCGGTACCGTTGGTCTTGGCGTGGATCCGTTACAGGAATCATTTTGATTATATTTCCGTTGGTTCGACGACAAAGTGAGTTTTAGTTTCGCCTTATCGTTATCGGCGAATTGTATTGCGCTTGTGTGGAAGTCGGTCGGTACGTCGGCGTCCTTGGTGATGTTACTTATAAAGTTCGTAGTTAGCGGTTGTATCGTTCTTGGGGGAGGTAGGGGGGCGTCGGACAGGTCGATTAGTTTCCTCGTACAAACTATTGGGTAGCGGAGGGGACGTTCGGGTAATTTGGGCGGGGGGCATGGTGACAGTGTTTTCTGTAAAATAAAATCGTATAATGTGCCACGGTGCACCTAAATATAGAATAAGCGTAACGAAAAGCGATGCAAATGACACACGAAATGTCTTTTTGTCAAAAGACATCTCATGTCTTAACAAAATATATTAATCCAACAACACAATGACATGAACTTGACGCTACTCTACGTGATATTTACAAAAAAAAAAGATATCTGTATTTACAAATGTTTTGATAATAACTTTTAAAAAATATATACGAATTATAATTGTCTACAATAAAAATAAGGTTAATTTAATAGCATTTATGAATACAGATCTTGCCCATACTAAACTAAATGTATGAAATATAAATTCTAACAAGCGCGTACGGGATGGGCATTCAGCGTAAAAGGTCACATAGCATTAAAGGAACGGAATATTCAACACGTTTTTTTTTCCTTAAATATTAATATGACATGGTATCACACTTATAGTTAGCAACTATAATTATGGCATCATCAATTTATAATAATTATTAATAAAAATATATAAATAAAATTATGAACATTATGAAAGCAAATATATCGTAATTAGTGATCAATTTATTTCGCGTTAAGGCTTATTTTTTTTATTGTAATGTAAACTTATAAATTACATATTAACAACATGTTTAAAATTAAAATTGATCGATTTTAAAGCATTTGAAGAGTCCGTTCCTTTAGTCGTATAAACAATCTATATACTCACAGCTTTATCTGGCAGACTTATCGAGTTGTGAGTGCTGGGAAGGCTGTCCCGTTTGTTGAATAGGAATTCCATCTCAGTGAGGAGATCTAAGGGGAGTGGGGGAGGCTCACGGGGAGGATCGCGGGAGTCCGACGAGTCGGAGGAGACCGGGGTCGCAGAGCCACATGAGAACCTGTCGACATTGTATTGTTACTTGTATCTAGATAGCTACGTGTATTAATGTGTAAATAGCTATGTATTTATATCGTGAGCCTTATGCTTAAATATATGGATATTAAATGTCAAGACAAAAACAGTTAATAAGATTTAAACTGTATGGATATAAGCACTAATAAATAAAAGAAAACAATTTATGTTTATACTACCTATTTTTGTCATGACACTTCTACATACTAGCTAGTACTTGTATAATATATGAAATGAATGTGACAGTATAGTACTATTCAATTACAATACACAAGTAGCTATTAGAGGCTAAATTCTTGAATTTTTGATAATTGTGATAAACGTAATTAGAATGAAAGAGCAATTTCTCTACAATATAATGTTTTATCAATATTCCATGAACACGTGATAATTTTAGCAATACAATAAATATTTTTCAGCTTGCTAGTGAACTTTCATTTACTCACAGTGTCAGGCTGCTATAAAAACTTATGATATATTAAAAACTTAACATTTTAAAACACACTATACTATACACTGTTTTGTAATATATATTTAAATCAGTCTATCAACAAAGTGTCAAATGAAATTAGTATAGCACCTGATGATATCAGGGATGTAAGAAAGTTATCTTTTTCTTTAAGTAAAGATTTAACTAAACTATTAAGATATTCACTTCAACAGCCTTAACATAAATAATTTGAGTTTATTTTAACTTAGTTTAGTATTATATAAATTACTATTTAGTAGGGATAAAATATTTTAAAATCTTAAAATCATAAATATGAAATCCATTCTTCATCATATATATATATGCATTCACGATGCACATTATACACATTATACGTTCCGCAGTTTTTGAGTTTTAAAGTCTATCAAAAACTTTTAAAATAGTAGAATTAAGTTTAACTATATTACTTTATGAGTATTTTAATTTGTTAGTTATTAATAACTTGGGATGTGAATTTTAATGGCAAAGTAATTTTTTGAAAATAAAACCAAGAGCATAGCATCCTATATTTTTAAGATTTCTATTATAATAACTTTAAAAAAATAATTAGAGAGTGATCACCGCCGTGTAACCAGAGGAGCCACAGGAGCGTTACCGGTCTTTAAGGTGGAGACAGACGCGCTTTTTGAAGGTACCCAGGTACTATGACGTGGAAACACTGCCACATGAAGGCCATTCCACTGTTGCATGACGCATGGGAAGGAAGTTCCCGGTAAACCCCACAGTAGTGGAGTGCCACATGGTGGGGATGGTACTTGAGTTTGTGAGGTTATGTGCGGTTAGAAAATTTGGCGGCAGATAAAAGGTCATACATTTCCTCAGAGCACTACTCATGTTAAATGTAGATAGAGAACGCACAGCGAGGAGACGTTCCTACGCAAAGCCAAAGTGTCAAGCTTTTCAGATCATTGAGTCCCTATCGATCAAATGTGCCAAGCTAATACCTACATGAGGTCCTGGGCCCTATACAGGCCCAATCGTTATTTTGGCGTGAAGTACAGTCTGAGGCCAACTTGGCCTTGCTTACCAGATGATCGCGATATTGGCAGTCGCTCGAAACGCTAAGGCCCAATGTGCTGATACTGGGCGCGGCTATGACTGGATTGTTTTCTAAGACTGGTGACACGACAAATGGGGTTGTTTTAGTGGTTAACTGAACTTCTGTCTTCTTGATGTCGAGTAAACAGCGTTCAATGTGCTATCATCTGTATAGCAATGAATGCTAGAATCTTCTAACATGTCATTGACATGCAGAAGAAACCGCGCAAGGGACGCTAGCGTTCACGGGCATGTGTTCTGAGCAAAAACCGACAACGACCTTGATGTCTCGTTCAGTGAGAAATCTGGCGATCCACTTGCATAAATTCTCAGGAAGCCCATAGAATTTAAGTTTACCAAGGAGCGCCCCATACCATACTCGATCAAAGGCCTTCGCCTTAACCAAACTAACTGCCAGGCCCTCTCCCTTGCTTTCAATAGCCGCAGCCCAACGGTGCGTCAGGTCAACCAGAAGACTACCGGTTGAGCAACCATGGCGGAAGCCATATTTACGCTCATTAATCAATCGATGATCCTCTAGATAAACAAAGAGCTGGCTATTGATGATGCTCTCGATTATGATGAGGTGATAGCAATAGCCTTTAGTTGGATCGGAACCATTGCCTTTCTTCGGGATCGGATGGATAAGAGCACTCTTCCATGAATCTGGGACTACGCCGACTGAGTAAGAGTGCCAAGACAAACGCGCCACAAAAAGAGATGCCATGTGGCATAGTGCATCTGGATGCATCTGACTTATGTCTCTTGTGACTTGTCAAAAGATGACAGCGGCGTTGTTCCTCGGTCATCCAAAGTCAAGTTCAAGGTAAAGAGAGCGCCCAGGAGATCAGCTTTTTCTTTTGCCGTATGGACCAAGATATCGTTTCCTGTGACGACATCTTGAAAACGAAACGAAAGTTGAAAGGCGGCACTTGGTCCGCCTTTGAGAGTTCCGCTATCAAGCTTCTCGCCGATTTTGGCCATATGCTCGGACCTTGCTTGGGCAATTTGCCACTTAAAGTGCCTAAGTAAAGTGCCTCGGTTATACTTTTTCTTGGAGGCATTTATCTTTCGATCCTTAGTAACAAGTGTCTCGGATCAGATTTGATATGCCTCGCGCTTGCTAAATGCAGCAAGTTTGCAAGGCTATAACTTGCCACCGATTGGCACTACAATGCTAGAAATATAGTTTCATACCCTGAACGTGAGTCACGTTGGCGACATTAGCTGCACAAGTACTAAGATCATCGGAAGAGAAGCAAGCCCTAGGGATAATACCGTCCGTAACAGACAGTTTTCTGAAGAACTCAAAAGGGCAACGACGACAATCTGGTACTGTGCCGGATATAAAGGCAGCAGAAGGTCAAATAAGGAGTCGTACACGTCCGGGAGTTGCGTAGGCGACTTAACTAATTGGGGCAATCCATTTGCCATAGCAAGGTCGAATACAGTCCCCCTCTCGTGGTCAGTGGTGCGCGATTCAAGCCAATCGGCATTGTGCGCATTAAAATCGCCAGGTATCACGACTTCAGCGGAGGGGATCTGTGAGAGCATAGGCGTCGATAGCTGATTGCATGTGTTCCACGAGCTGATTCGTTTCTGCATTACCACTATGGGACCTGTATAGGCATGCGTAGACTCAGAGAAAATCATTCGAGTCAACCACCTTTGAAATTGGCAAGATGAAGGAAACTTAATTTCTCCCTAACGAACACAACGACCCCGGCATGGAGCATAAATTTTCTAGTTCGTTTAAGTTCTATTTTGTAGCCGGGGTACTGGAGATAAGCTGTGTCGCGCGGTGGGGCAATATGAGTCTCCGTCAGAAACAACAAGGCCGGCCGTGCGTTCTCATTGGAATGTAGACACCAGATATAACAAAAGTCTACGTGAAGCGTGTTAGAAGTTGCCGTGGAGCGTACACTTCGTATGTGCCCTGTCTGTAGCGCGGTACTTTGCCCTTCACATAAATCGACGAGGTCCCTGAGCTGTCATATTCCAGTTAGGGGTGGGAGTTGGGCGCCAGAACCCGGTATTACCTAATGCGAAACTCAGTGGCATAAAACCAATATTTAACGCTTTCAATTGCCGGGACTGCTAATGACCCGATCGAGTCTGCCCTTGCGTGTTACCATTGCTGGCAACGTGACTCTTACAAGTACTTTAGTCGCCTTTTACGACACCTTTAGTATCAGGGTGATCTTATTCTAAGTCGGGAGCACACGTCGAGATTAGTATATACGTATAACAGTAAGCAAGGCAGTATAATTAGTATTGATTGACATTTACAACAAATATAACAAATTAATGTTTAATCTTCTATATATTATTTAACTATAATAATACTATTGTATATAAAAAATAATAATTCAAAGATGTTTTAGAAGTATACGAGTATCATTACGTCTTAGTCTTAACCTTTTTTTTTATTGATTTATATCGTCGTTTCTTATTCTTACCTGCTGTCATCCGTAGTATTAATTGATGATGGTCTAGAGCCAGTCTTAGGCATTTTGTTCTTCAATCCCTTTACAGCCGATTTCATATTTTTTCCACCTTGGCGGACCTTCGAAAATAAACATGAATTGTCAGCATCATAAAATACTTTGTACAAATTATACGGTATTTCTGTAACTAGAAAAAAAATACGATGTTTGATATTTAAATGACAAAGCTTTACATTATATATATCTGAAATGTTTTTAGGTACACAGTAAGGTAAAAGAAATACTCTTTTATACATTGATAAATACTAACATGTACATATTAATACATGTTAGTATTTATCAATGAATGTGAAAGTATAAGATAGGTAACAAAGAATATATTTTTTGTCTTTGCGATTAATCACTGAGTACTTAAGCAAAATATATTTGTTGTATAAAGTGGGCGGAGATTACATTATAATGCACTGTCAGATTTCTTACAGATAACAAATATATGTATATATATATATATATATATATATATATATATATATATATATATA
>DWAN01000564.1:0-22825 GCA_018230445.1 Heliconius hewitsoni | reverse complement strand
GTGTTGAGTGGCAGAACTCAACGCCGCGCTTTACCTCGACACCAGAGCGAAGAAAAAGGTAGTATAAATTTTAAATAAATATTTCATATCCTCGAATGGGGATTGAACCCACAACCAGTCGGTTTATAAGTCACACTTTGTGCTCCTGCGCCACGACCGGCCTTATGAATATAATTATGAAGAATGATTTTGCATAATGTCGATATATGGTAACAATTTGTTTTATTGAAAATGTTATTGTTTTATTTTATTTAGATGTCTTCGTTGTTGTCTCTGGTATATGCTCGTATAGTAATCGTTAATTTTCGAACAAACTTTATGCTCAGCTTGTATACAAAGCAGGTGAAAGGTAACCTTTTTTCAATTATTTTCCCTTCACATACTACAATGATTCTTATTGGCTTGTTTGTTTATATTAGAGTTATAATCTTAAGTAAAATAATATGGAAGTAATATGAGTATTTGACCTCTCGCTAACAAAAAAGGTCGAAAGTCAAGTGGCGGTGGTAGCGTCCGTTATCTTTTAAAGCATCTGTGTCGTGAATAAAAAGTTAAGGTGCTTCAGGAAACTAAGAAAAAGAAGGCCACAAGTCTTGTGAAAGTTATTATAATATATAACGACATACTTTGCTCCTCACTCCCGCGACTCCCGGCTTAGTATTACTCAGTTAATAAATATGTAGGTAGATAAACTTATGATAGAACAAAATATGCATAGATAGCTCTATCTCAAGGACGTGGTCTGAATAACTAAAAGTTGGCTATGAAACGGCACACATTATTATTTATTTTAACGTGTTAATTAGTTCGTTTAGCAAACACGTTCTTCAGCTTTATAGTGTGATATACTAGAATATATATATACACGTAGATGTAGTACATTTAATAAAAGAATCTAAATAAATATTTAAAATGACTCACTGTGTTTGCTGGTTTTAGTTTCATGAATTATAATTTATAATCTTTGTATTTACAGTTCTATCGAAACAAATATAAAATATAATATTGTATGTATGCACGATTAACATTAACTATACTTTTAAATGCGACACTATTATTGTGGGTAGTTTCAAATAAACCCTTATAGCGGCTATTACACGTAATGAGACCCAATTAGTATAATCTCTCAGCGAATACAGTGCTTTTGTTTTTCATTTTGAACGTTTAATGTGTGGCGTCAGATTGAATTTCAATTGTATTATAGCTATATAACTAAGTGACTTCTGAAAGATAAAATATAATTTAACGGATTTTGTTATTATGTTTTAATCTATTGGTTCCCGCGGTCGGTAAGTATGAAGTAAAATTTGGGTAATGGTAATATTTAGCATAAGCTACTTAAAGAATAATGTCTCGAAGATTGGACGGAAGTCGGGAATAAAGTGCTTTAATACAAGGCTATTTCTGCCTACCTACCCTACTTTATGCGGGAAACGTCATGAAGTTGACATTGCCATTTTGTGACGGAGTAATTAAAAACTTATATCTATAAGGTAATACCTACATCTTTTCACTTTACAGAAATTTTGAACTGATAAAAATCAAAAAGATAGATCATATATTGTGTACCCATACCTCAAGTAGGTAATTGGGACGCATCAATAATTTCCTTATTCAAACAAACCTTTGAAGTTCGTTGTTACGAAATAGAAATTTTCAAAGATGAAGGAAAAAATAAACGAATGTGGAAATGTTCGGAGGGAGCTTTTAGAACGACTAGCGACTTCCAAACACGATTCGTGAATAATACTAAATAGATTCAACACGAGAGCACTCACTGTAGAGCACCTCTGTAGGGAAAAAACATTTTTGCGTATTCGTTGAACTAATATTTTCTTTTTTTTCTTATTTACTATCTATTATTTTAAAGCTTTTTTTTATATTTTTATTATAACACGTACTGGTACAATGGTTTTTCCCGGTTGTTTAAGTGCAATTAACATTAATCATGTATCCTAGATACACACACCACCATCTTATGTTTTGTATTTGCACGCATTTTTTTTGCGTTAATTACACATTGTACGTACCTATTTTAAATAAATCTTCGTTTCAATGAGTAGCCAAGAATATTTTGATATGCCACTACTTCCTCCGTTTTTTATTTATAGACAATTTTTATCTATCTGGTATGAAAATATTAGAAAAAAGATATAGAGAGAAATCTCAACACAATATTTTAAACAGTCAGCGCCATTATAATTTCATACATATATAAGCGTGGATGTATTTATAATATAGTTATATATAGTATTTTTTTTATCTTTATTTAATTTCGTCTTCATCAATATTCAGAGGCACTGCGCTTTTCTACCAAAGTTCCGCCTCCACTAGGACTCTATTATTTTCTCAATAATAACTTCCAGCCCCGGCGCTGTGGCCGGCGCTCGTGTGGCCGAAATAAATGAAACTGAAATTAATAGGTCGCGTCCTTGCACTTTGATTAATTTGTTCCGACCGAGCCGGTTTCAGCTTGAGAGGTAGTTTGCCTGGATGTCTTTTACGGTTAAGTTTCCCCTGAGTGGACAAGTAGTGTTAACTTTTTAACAGTTGCGTTGAGTTATTTATATTCGTTTTAGTAAATTCGGAATTCGTGATCGGAAAGTTCGGAAGTCGCATTTTATAACTGTTTCTTTTTTTGGTTTAAGTCATTTTGTAATATATTATTTTATTATATTTCTAACTGTATCTATCTAATAATATAGTTACCACTGTTTCTAATTCTATTCAAAATTTATAAACTTCTATCAACATAACCGTCGTATTTATTATATTGATATTAAATATTGCTGTCTTTGAGAGGTTTAAGGAGCTTGTAATTATTTTTTAAAAACCTCTCTTACTTTACCTTATAAAATAATTGTAAACTTGAACCTATTCGGAAGATTGTGTTTATTTAAATGCTTTGGTCTGGTATCTAAACAAAGCGCAGCGTTAAATATCTCCACGGGAACACCCTGTTATATCTGGGATACAGCGGGAAGCTATTAAAATTTATTAGCTTCGTTTAATTTAAATTGAAATATTTATTTACATTTATATTTTCTTTTATTCGCTCTGGTGTCGAGGCAAAGTGCGGCGTTTAGTTTCGCCACTTAACACGCAATGCCTCCAGAACTCGCGCAATTATAAATATTATCATAATAATTGTCAGCATTTTTTTTATTTTATAACATTTGAGGCCAGTCGTGGCGCAGCACAAGTGTAATGCGACAGGTTGTGGATTAGATTCAAACTAGAGGGATTTAAATATTTTATATAGTAATTTTATCACTCTAGTACCTAGGCAAAACACGGCGTTGAGTTCCGCCATTCAACACGCAATGCCTCTAGAATTCAGCAGACAGTGGTAAACGGAAGTGTTATAATGGGAACGGAATATCTTAGCACGAGGTTTAAGATGGATCCAATCGATACATTTAAATACCGCCATCCGCCGTGCGGGGCGACTACGTTATGCAATATTCTTATTTATGAGACATTTATCGGTTCTCGTGTTTAGCGACGCGCTGTGCACCGTCATCAATAAATATGGTACGTGCTTGTAAAACCAACAGTAAAATATATTTAATTTTATTTTCTTGTTCATTATTTTTAAGGTGTTTTCTGTGTGCTAATTGTAAAATTTATTCAGTGAAAAGTAATCATTTCTCTATTATAACCGTTAGTAAGAAGATTATTGATTTTTCAACGATTTCCAATCGGTTCTATCCTTGATTGGATAACAGTCAAAATGTAAAAAAAAATATAATTAAAGGTTATATAATATTTTTTTAGGTTCACGCTGTATCCCGTACAGGGTAGGCAGAGGGAACCTAGTGTCCTAGTGACACTTAATCCCCATTAAAACATCACCCGCGTTCCCCACTTTCCACTGAATTCTGGAGGCATTACACGTTAAGTGCCGGAAACTCAACGCCGCGTTTTGCCTCGTTACCAAAGCGAGGAAATGGAAATATTAAATATTTCATTTTGAAATTGAACTCACAACCTTTACAGTCGCACCCCTATGCACTTGCACCACGACTGGCGTCTATAAAAAGTAGTCTTTTAAACTTTATTGACAATAGCTTAACTGCACTTGAGTGTGAGAATAAATTTGTATAAAATTAATACGCTCGACGTCAGCAGTAAAAGTTAGTTGATATTGTTTGGTCCTCATTCGCGCATAAGTTTTTAACTATTATAAACTTAAGCATTCTTTAATGAGTTGTTTGTTAGTTGATTCTCGCGCAGAGCTTTGTTTAAGTTTCAACTTAATAGTTTTACGGTTAAGTGATTTAATTATGGAAATGCAGCTGTTTGTGTGAAAGATAATAATTGATTTCTTTATTGTTATGTAGACAAAATGTCACTGTTGAGTGGTGGTACGCTAAGAGAAATCTTATGATAGAAAAATGTAGTTTTATATTTTAGCCTACATAGAGAAAATAAATGTCCTACCGTTTACGGTACTCAATATCACAGTGTTTACACTATGGTTGTGGGTTCTATTTCCAGGCGAGGAATGAATTATTTTTATTTTCCCGTCTTGGATAAACAAAGCGCTGCGTTGAATTTCGGTAAAATGTGACACTACTAAAAATGATTTAATCTGAAAACCTGCAAAATAGATATGAAAATCAAATGAAATCTCAAAACGTAATATTTGAGACGATACGAATTCACATAGCACGTTTACATTCACAGCGAGTGTCACGATTTTCTGTAAATCGCGAAATATGGCAATATCTTGCATTATTCGCGCTCTTCCCCTTTGCCCCTGTACGAGTATATTTGATACATCGTGATTTAGTTTGCAATATGAAATGTAATATAACGAGAAACTGTCGATTGATAAAACATTGTTTTTGTTTTATTGTTCAAGTACATTTTTAATGGTTTTTTAGTAAGAATGTGTTTTAATTATTAACGCTTGTGGATTAAATAAATAAACCAGTTTCACGCTGTATCCCGCACACAACAGGGTAAGGAGAGGGAACCTAATATTAAGCAAGACACTTTCCGCCGAATACTAGGCATTGCGGGTTAGTGGCGTAACTTAACGCTGCGCTTTGCTGCCTCGAATGGGGATCGAACAACCAGTCGATTTTACAGTTACGAAATATAAATATAAATTAATAATATAATAATATCAATCCCTGTAGCTTACTAGGTGCACACGCTTTGACATCCTCTTGTGCAATAATTACTCTTGCAATTGAACAGCATATCTGTTCTGTCTGTCTGTTACCGACATTCGAATGTGGCTATAAACTCATCAGTGTTTGTATGAAATTTATTATACACCTCCTATGTATGTATATTGGAAAGCCACATTATTAATATAAAAAACACACAGTATAATAAAAATAATAAAATTTAGGCCATCGTGGTGCAGTGCTATAACGACGGTGTTTGACCCATACACGCGATGGTTTTAAGTTCGACTCTCTATTTCCTCGGCAAGTCAAGACAAATCTTGACAGGGCGAGAAAATAGGTGTCGGCACGGCGTTGAGCTCCACCATTCAACACATATTGTCTCAATCACAATACCACTGCGAAACTTACCAAAAAAAAAATACTAAAACAACTTAAAATATTCTGTTTCTATAAAACGCCGATACGTTGTTAAACGAGAAAAGTGAAATAAAATGGTAGTGGAATGTTACGAAGATATGTTCATACTGTAAGAAAATTGTCAGCGTTAGGGTAATTTATAAAATATAAAAATAATAATACCCGCATAATTATTTATAAAAGAGAAGGGAATGGCTGTATTAAGGGACGTTTTTGATGGATTAAGTTACTACGTTGTTATTCTGCCTCTCGTAAGGTGTTAAAAAGTTAGTGTTATCGCTGTTACTATGTGTTAAAATAAGTTTGCGAGTGAAAAATGTAATGCTGAAACTGTGTAAAATTGTAAGTGTGTAACAATAAATTGTGATCGTAAAGTGCTACCTCCTGACATTTTGATAATACCTACGTAGGTGCATTGACAAACCAAATACAATCGTTCAAATATTTGCAAAATCCACAAAATTAAGTTTATTTTAAGCAAATATTTTAAATAGTTATAAATGATTTATAGTTCAAGTCTTTTTAAAAAAACAAAACCCTTATAGGATCACTTTGTTGCCCGTCTGACAAGACTTTTTATCTCAAAATCGCGTAAATCAAAATCGGTATCAAGCTGAGATCAATATCAAATATTCAATGTCTATAGTCCCTTGGAGCACAGAAAAAATGAAGCTTCTAAGTCAACGCAATCAGAAGATACGAGCATTTATGCAACGATTTTGCTGCGTCTTGTATGAAATTTGCCACGTAATCAAAACCTATAGAGTACTTACTTAATTTCCGTGGACCTATTGTCATTAAATTTTGGACAATACAATACAAATCAAGAAAAAATTCTAAAATTGAAAATGTATTGGTATTTCATAATAAATAAAAATACAAACCTATATTGGTCAAACTTAAGGTTGTCAATTTGTTGTTCAATCCTGATATTAGTACAGAACCATCAACTCGAGTCGAGTCCGACTCGCACTCAACCTATTTTTATATCTTGTACTGATTGATATAAGCATCGCTCCGTAATGGCACTAGTACGAACCCAAGTCCATAACGTATAGCGATTTCTACGCAAATCTACTACTAAGCAAATACGCAAATAAACGACAACTACGCTTGAATGTACTAAAAAAAATTATAAATATTATTAATTATATAAGGCTTCTTTAAATTTAGCATTTATTTATTTTGCGTCTACTCTATTCCTTTTCCCGTTTTGTTCCTTAACAAACAAACGCAAGAAATCGATGTATTTGTAACAAAAGAAATCGATGTATCCATCCCGCTAGTACCAGGCAAACATAAATTAGAGGATAGCGGACCTTCTGCATAAAGGGGCGTGTCCCTATTAACCCTCCTGTTGTCAAACACATCAGTAGTTCGGAGTTTTATATGAGCTTACGCTCCATAGTGATAATTTGACTTATTATACTAAAGCTTATGGTTTTACGAGCTAGCCAGTATTGGAAGGGCTTATGGGGTTTCTATTTTGTTTATTTTATTATGATGCTTTGGTGGCTAATGTTTGGTAAATTTTTTCTGGGGATTGTGGATTTGATTTTAAAATTAATAATTTTATGTCAATACTTCGTACAAGTTATGGATAAGAAATTATTTTCTATACATCATGTATTGTACATATTTAATTAAGTTAGTTAATAAAGGATTATAGCGAATGAATATTATGCATTGGTTATCTAAAAAAAAATAGCTAGATGGTCTAATTAATATTCACATTAGCAGGCTAGCTGTGGCGCAGCATCAGTTTCCGGATTCCCTTTGTCTACCCTGCTATGCGGAGGACACAGCGTGAAACTGTAACAAAATCTTATAAACGAAATAAGCTTAAGGGTGATAATTAAAATTGAAACCATATTATGAATGTTTTTTTTTATTTAAGTTGTTGTTTTAATAAAATTGTTAAAAAATTGCTAACTCTTAATTGGAATCAAAATAAAATTACCACGCTCCAGAAACATTCAAACATAAAAATAAAATCATAAAGCTTCCGTAAAGAAAATTTTGATTGCCAAATATGGCATCCGAAGTGGATTTTTAAATACAATGACGGCATTACAGCGTCAAAACGCTAACGAGTCTAACCCGTGGCGCGCTTTTACGTACCACAATAAGCCGAGTGCCACTTAACGCTCAAGGGTCCGCCTTTACCCCGTCCTTTATAATGAGCGAGGATAGATCGCAGTAAGTACAACAATTTTTCTGTTTCGTCAGTTTTTTTATTAGTTTTTTATTATTAGGTAGCTATAATAATTTCGGGTTTACTTTTATGTGATTGAACGTTTGTTGTTTCTTAATTGAAGCTTTTAAGATTTTTGGTTGGTACTCGCGTGTCGCTATATGATATTATTTTGCATTTAAATGTGCGGTGTTCAGATCTCTCAATAAACGCCAACGCCAATGCAATGTCTGCGAAATTGGGCGGCGCTTGGTTAACCACGCAGCGGAGTGTCGAATGTCTTAATATTAAGTTGACTCTGACTTCTATCCTATTAAAAGAAAGCGAGATATAAAAGAAAAGATGATAAAAAATAATTAACTCGTAACTTAATTAAATATCTGTATTTAAACCTGTTTAATTATTAATTAGTCGACCTAAATAAAACGGTGAGTAGGTCGTCGCTGTCCCGGAGCCACTGACGCAAAATGAATTTCAATGAGCTTACCTGACAAGTGTCTTAACAATATTTATTATAATTTTTAATTAAGCCACTTAATTTGCTTAAGTATACGTGAATATATTTACTTTCGACAGTATTTTATTGTTTTATATTAAAATGAGAATCTTGTTCATTTTTTTCTCTTGTGATCAATTTATGGCTATTTTTTTTAAATTAAGATATATTTTTTTTTAATTTGGCACAGTAATGGTATACTACATTGTATTTTTGTTTTCATACTCGATGATTGAGGTTGGTGTGTCATGTACGGTGTGACCCAACCGATCTTTCTTCAATTTTAATAAAACGCTCCTTCTCTCAATAAGTGGAATAGCCTCATAATGTTAGAAACATTATTTAAAAATTAAATGTAAAGGCAAAATAATTCCAAAGTACGGTTTGCCGAATGTCATTACCGTTAAATTATAATCAGCGCGTAATCAAATTATAAATAGTAATTTTTGTCAGAGGAAATCCAGAGGTCAGACACTCTATTCCCCACATTCTGTCCCATGTGTAGAGTGCCGTACGTTACTTTGCCTTGTGCTTTCTCTTCTTCTCTTAATTAATTCCCATAAGTGGGAGTCGATCCACAACCGTCGCGTATAAATTCACACGTTGTGACATGCGCCACGACGGCCTCAAGTTCAAGTAGTTATTTTAACACTTTAAAATATATCTTACAAGAAATATAGACCAGACCAAGTGTTGAGAATTTAGAAGTCTCTCGTAATGAGCGCGGTAGCCGTAGTTAGTTTCCAACGTTACTAATTTTGCTTTTAACCTCAATTTTATAACGATTCCGAGTTGTAACTTATAATTTTTATGTTTTTGTGCTGATTTTTTTATTTTTATTTTATGTAATATTTTATATTGAGTTTTTATATTGCATTACTGAGTAACTGTTACTAAATTCCTCAGATATTAAGTTTATATCTTTACACATTTTTACTGCGGGTTATACAGAGAGATATCTAGTTTATATATGACTCTGTTCTGTCTTTTGATCTATAAAAGTGTTACATATTAGTGGAAACCATTTGCTACACTATAAATAATTTTTCTCAATGACCAAAACACGTTCCGCACTTTGTTACATTTAATTGCACAAGTATGATATCTTATTTTTGTATTATATATTTTCATATATTTTTTCATAGAATACATTACATTTGATGAGTATTTGCATTTATATAATCAATCATTGACCACCATTTTGGCATAATGGTTTTCGTTAAAAGCTTGCCAATTTCGCAAAACTTTGCTTGTGATAGATTAAGACTGTTTAACCCATCTGATAAATATCACTTGTTCCGCTTCGTAAATCGTTGTTGTCAATAGCGAAATAAATCCTAATAAATTGACGGTTTCGGCGTCATTGAAATATTTTTAAAATAACACTAGAGTTGTGGATTAAAGTTGTATTTCGAAAAAAAAAAAGAACATTTTTTCCATGCTAGTCGTCGCCCGCAGGTTTGTTGGTGTGGATTTTAGGAAGTAAAATGAAAAATCCCATTGTTGCCGTTCCTACAGTTTCTACAAAAAACGTCTGTTATGGCTTCTCTACACACCCTAATCTAACTACATACCTAATTTCAACTTTCTAAGTCCAATAGTTTCGTTTGGACATGTCTGTCACTCTGTAACGAGAGAGTTATGTATATAATATTACAGATTTTTTCATTTAAGGCACTATTGGGTTTCTGTACGCAACCGAGTGTTCAGAATCGAGCATATTGTTGGTTTTTGTAAAATATTTTCTTTGACACTTCTTTGATCTTATCGATTATAGAAACATTTCACCCCAAAAAAATCTAAAATTTTCTAAGTGTATTTCCCGTGATTCCCATTCAAATACAGCGAAGGATCAAACAAAATATGTAAATTAAACATGTTGACTCCCTTTTTGTACAGATCACAAGTCACAGAGCACAAAGAGGCAGGTTACTATGAATCGCGCACCCCTCGGCCTGTGCCCCAACCGCAGGGCGCAGCATCCGTTGCGAAATATCTACTCTGTTTTATGTCAGCCTGGTATTTTTATTGCATATTCATTCTCGTTTCGTCGTCCTTTTAGTTTTCGCTAATCTGTTTTTTTTTCTATGGATGGAGCGGAACTCTCTTAGTTTGATGGTTGCGATTTGCGGCTTGAAGGGACCGTAACTGTCTATATATATTGCGCGATATAGGATAGATTGTTAAATAAGAGTTCTGTTAGTAATTAGTTATTTTGCATTCTGATTTATTTATGTGACATCTTTATTGGGTATATATTTTTTACTTTCTCAACATTTTAAATTTCTTGTTAAATAAATGATTTATTATTTATTCATCACATTGATAATTAGACGGAAAGTGATAAATGGAGTGTCTCAAAACTAGGCTTAGCTTCCCTCTATCTATCTTGCTAAGTGTGGGGGATACAGCGTGAAGCTAAAAACTTACGCAGATAGAGCCTATCTTATACTAAATTAATTATATTATATCTATAGTTCAATATTTTAAATAAGTGGCGCAATTTTAAACCTTTGCGGTGGCGTAATCTTCGCTATTTATCTAAAAAAAAATACTTCTTTTCTTTTTCTCAAAGCAGGCAGGGAATCTATTGTTAAAATATTCGTTCCCCAACGTAGAGACCAATTTTCGAGATATGCGTGTTGAGTGGCCAAATTCAAATAGTCTAACGGAGTGGAAAAATGAAAGTAATTTTATTAGCACACACACGTAGATAGAGAGAGCCTTGTGTTAAGACACTCTATTCCCCAATTACCGCCGAATTCAGGTGGCATGGCGTATTACGTGGAGGAACTCAACGCCTTGCTTTGCCTTGACACGAAAGCGAAATTTACAGTCCCACTTTGTGCAACTGCGCCACGACTGGGCTCCAAAAGTTTTAAATTTGTCAAAATAATTTGTCTAAACAACTAAAACACGATAATTTAAAATACGTTTTATAATTACATGCATTGCACTAACTATAGCAGACTGTTAATAATTAATGCATAACGTATTGTGTTTTTCACTTACAAAAGTAAAACGACAGTAAAGGTCCTAAACAAAATCTATGAAACCTCCTTTGGCCCGCTGTTCGCCTAATGGCTGTGTGAATATGTAAAACTCCCACGGGAACTCTATCCCGGCACAAAGTAATTTAAAATGGGAGGACGTCTCGTCCCGTCTCGCGCCACCTCCTCCGGTGTTCTGTTGTCTTGGTACTAGATATCCCGTTTTAACCCTTTAGCTTAGAGTATGTTTGTGTGTTTTTTTCTTTCTTCGTTTTTATAAGTTGGACTCGTTGGGTAGTAGAGATCTTATGTATAAGACATTTTTTAGGTCTTTAGATATTTTTGTCTTTGTTTTGTTTTTCATGTATAAATATCAATAAAGTTTAAAAATAATATCTATCCTTTATATATTTATATATCCATACATAAACCGGTAAAAAAATTTGGGAGGCATGATTTACAAGGGCTATTTATTTATTTATATTTCTACTACCCTTTTAAGAGCTTTTTTTTATATAAGTGATTTCAATGTTACTTTCTCTTATCTCTTTCATCATATAAAATTGTAAATTGTATCATTACTAATTTGTATTATTAATGTTTTTTTTTAACTAACACTTTAATACTTTTAAAAAATTATATTACTATTTGAAGAATTAAACTTTTTAATTAAACTTTGATTTGATTAAGAAAGAAAACATAGGTGGCAGGTATGTAGAGGTTTATTTGCTTGGCTAGTATAGATAGAATAATAAAAGAAAGAACAAAGACATTTCTAATCGCAGTACCAGGCTCTCATGACTGAGCAGGAATTAAAAAGGTTAAGAGACGTATTATTTAACCGGAGGATATAAAAAGGGTCGGGCACAATAGACACCCTCGACTCGCCCTTGTTTAATAATGTATACTGAAAATGGCGCTCTGATTTATTCACACAATGACTACATAAATAAACATGTATTTATTAAGATTTAAATAAAATACACTCAGGATTCCTTTTGTTAAACATGATTTTGTAAGAGATATCGTGAAGATGGCTTCTTAGAGTGTTTTAATAGACGATACTTTTTATTTTTGTGTGAGGTTTTATAGTCGAGAAATAATAATTTTATAATGTTCTATAGTTTGTCAAGTTTGCTTAAAAACAAACATATAAAAAGTAATTGGCAATTCTGTTCATTTGTTATTTACAAAGTATACCTGTACCTTACCTACCTTTGATATGTGTATGTTCCTTTGATATGTGTATGTTCGAGTACAACAAAAATAAATATCGTACAACTGCAATAAAAAATGTTTTATTTGCACAAAGTGACCGAAACAAACCAAAAAACAAAAAAAAAATCAGAGCAAAAAGTCCAGAAACGATATGTCAGGTTAAAAAGGTTTTCTGTTTGAAAAATCGTGGTGTGTGAAAATCGTGGTACGATTTGTAGCGCGGCGCGGCGCGTGTCTGGCCCCGATTTTACGACCACTTTATCTCACCATCCGGAACTAATGCGCGTATGACAACGCCCCTTTTGCTCAAATGCCCCAAGTATATAACAATATTGTCTAAAAATAAGTTAAAGTAAGCTGTTTATTGAGTTAATAGTAGTCTTTAGAGGAATTTACCATTGCTTATAAACATAACTGTAATTAATCAATCATATTTGAGTAACTTGCTATTTCGTTTATAGATTTTTTCTTGCGGGATACGCAGAGGTCTTTGATTGTCGAGTGTGTTATACTATTTTGTTGTAATTTAGGGGTCGTTGCATCTTCGTCGATTTGGTGTTAACCTAATATTAATGTACTCAATGTAATTTTTACTATAGGTATATAGGTAACTAAAGTATGTTAAAAATATATATGGAATAAATATTTTTGCACTTACATTTTAAAAATATTCGTGCAGGCACATGTATTCTAGAAATAAAAATGAAGTATATATTATTATGAAGCATATTCCCACTGGCACGATGCTTTTAGGGTAGCACAAGCGTATCCATTTCATATTAATATTTTTTATCTAGCACATTGCACCTTTTGAGGTCGTTGTGGCGCAGTAGCTCAAGCGTCTGACTGTTAACGAGACCGTTGTGGGTTCGATTTCCACTCAGGGGAATTACTTATCGAATATTTTCATTCATTCAACAACAACAAATGTTGAAAATATTAAACAACAATATGTTGTTTAATATTTTCAACACTCAATATTTTGAAATTTCGGCAAAATATGGGGAGCGGAACGTTTTGTGACACTAGGTACCCTTTACCTACCTTGACATGTGGGATACAGTGTGAGGCAAAAAAAAATTATCGCAACTTAGGTTATTACTCTCGTTGCATAGAAAATGAGGTAGTATGTACCATAAACTGGTACGTGAGGTATTTTAATGCGATACCCGCTCCCAGCGGGTGACTCTACCCGTAATTACAGCGAATGCTAATGCGAACATCCACCGTGGCTATGCTATCCTAGTATTTTCATTTGATGGAAAAATGGTGCAGGGCCGCCTGGTGATTCTTAGATGACTCGTTTAGAGTTGAGTTCAGAAACTACATTTTAATATTTTTTTAATATCATAAATGTTTTTCGTTAGCTATATGAAATTTTATCTTTATTTATATTGGATTATATTTACATTATGCATGCATTACTGTAAATGTAAGGGTGGTTATGGGGTTGATTCCAACTCGGGGCTTGAAATGTTTTATAGTATTTTTTAGCTTTGGCAACGAGGAAAAGCGCGCCGTAGAGTTTCGCCAATCAACACACAATGCCTCCAAAAATTTGGCAAAAAGTGGGGAACGGAGGTTGGTTAAGGTGAAACGGAGTGTCTTTATACTAGGTTCCAAGAATTCCTCTACCTACATTGCCAAGCTCCGAGCTCTCCGAGCTCCGAGCTATTGTGAAGCTGCGAGCAGAGTGAAGAAATAAAAATATAAATTGAAATAAATATTTTATTTCCTCGAGTGGGGTTCGAACTCACAACTAGTCGCTTTTACAGTCCCACTTCGTATCGCGCCTCGTCTGGCCTCTAGAAAGTATTAATTATAAATATAAATTTACCAAATAAAAATAACAGTAGATAGAAATGTCTGATTTATAATACCGTCAACGTTATCTGCCGCTTCGGCCGTCATTCATCCGTAACCAAACTCTGTGCGGCTCTTAGGATAGGTAATTTTGAATCAGTGTTATTTGCTAAAGTGTTATAATGATTTTAAACTATAATTTCAATCTAGATGAAATGCTAAAGGTGACTATTATATTTATTTTCATGAATAGCAAATTATAGAAAATATATTAATAATAACCCGATAAATTTAAATTAAATATATAGAAATGGTTACAGTGGCTCAACCTTCAGAGATAAACATTAACCATCGCGGCTTTTTTTATAACTTTTTTAAAGGACAATATTTTTGTATAACATTGATTTTATGTGTCTCATAAGGTTGAGTCAGCGCACGCGATATAAGCGTTCAGGAAGCATTTAGGGCGACTTTTTCTTAAAATAACGAAATTTCTTTATAAACATTTTTAAAGTGTTATTCCACACTTAGGAAGGATAAATATTTATTAAGAAAACGTATAAAAATTTGAACGCAGCGGGACTCGAACCTGCGCCTCGATTCGATTGCTCGATTCGATCGTGGATTCGATTGCTTTTTGGATATTAAGTAATTATTTTAAATAATTAATTATTTTTAATTAATTAATTATTTTTAATTAATTAATTATTTTTAATTAATTAATTATTTTCATTTCTTTGCTCTGGCGAAGTGTTAAGTTCCACCACTCAATGCCCCGAAGAGGCTATAGCGTGTGAAAAATATTTGTAGGTAAGTATACACTTATTTTGGAGGATTGACTTACAAAAAACAGTGGGAATGCAAAACAATAATATTTCCCTTTCTTCTGATAAAGATACCATTGAGTTGCATTCTTCTACCAGTATATTAGTGCGACATTGGCGAATAAAGTATTGAACTTCTCTTACTTCTCGTTGTATAAAGGAAACTTTGTCACTATGTCACTAACTGTTTTACTTTGGTCTGGAAGTAGTCATATTTATTTTGATTAGTAAAACAATCTTTAAATATTAAGATAGTGATAGTAGATGTCCGGTTCATTGTAATTTATACAACGCTTACGCAAATAATATGAAAGTTCAGAATGCAGATGTATATCCATTTGGTTCTCTCCATCTGCTAAACACGACAAATTTTTAGTTTTTAAATTTGTTATTAATTTTGTAACATTAATAAATAAAAAAAAGTTTATCTAACCATTTTTAGCCTTAAATAGCAATTTTTAAAGATATTTCCTGAAAAAAAACGAAAGCGGAAGTTAATAGTGACATCCGGTTAGCTGAGAAGTAATTGAATTAGAAGCCCATCCTCCACCAGCTATAATTCAGTTTGCATAAGTGACACTGGCCATTCATTAGATTACTTGAACGGTTCAGATCTCACATAATTTTGTGCCATGATATTTTTAAGAATTACATTAAAAGCAGCCTCACACTTTTTCCTTCATATAACTGTCTAGATAAGTAGAGAACCTAGTTTTAAGACACTCCGTTCTCTACTTTCCGCCCAACTTTCAAGTTCCGCAATCCATCGCGTTGGCGATCACATGCTGCCTAACTGCGCCATCACGGTCTCAATTGAACAATAAATGTATTTTTTATACACATAGCTAATTTATTCGTTCATTTTTTTAAAAATATAGTTCCTAGGTTATGCGAAGTCAGCCTAATCGAATCCGTAAAGAAGAGATACACAGAATGGCAGGTACTACTGAGGATGTCAGGGTGAGAATGACGAAGAACGTGCTCAGCTGGTTTAGGCTCGTCGAACAAATTAGTGATGAAAGAACTGTTTTGCTACAGTTGACCTTTGAAAACACAGTATCAAGGTACTGGAGCCTTCCTTGAGCAGGAAGGTTCAAACCGGATAGTATTAGAATTGGTAAAGTATGTATAGTATGTATTATTTCTATTAGGATGAAAATCTGCATTAAAGAAAAAAAAATGAATGATTTCACACTTTGTCACTGTCATATAATTTTAAATTTCAATATTTTATGAGTCACAAAAAAGTTTTTTCCTTAAACTGCATCGGCTTATTCAATTCATTGTATTTCAAGGTACCTGCTGGTCCAGTTCTTAAACTCCGCCCCATTTGAACTGCAACCAATGAACCACTTCTATAATTTAACCCCAGTTTAAAATATAAGAACACCTCTTTGCATATTATGCACTCCTAGTACAGACGTTCGAGAAATTTTGTTGTTGTTGTATTCAGGTTGAGGGCAATTAATTAAGGGCAAGTAAACAAGCACAAGGCTCTATTTATGTGATTGTTGTTTTAGTATAAAATAAACATTTGTAAGCAAAGTAATATACATAGATGTCATTGTGGCGCTGTTAATAAAATTCCGAATATGGAATGGATCACTATGATTTTGTTGAAGTTGGAACCCCATTCTAGATAAGTTATTTATTTATTAAAAGTTTTGGGCTGATCTCGGAGAACGGAGAGTCTTGTCTGTAGGTTTTCTATGCCAATCTTACTTTATGCGTTCTAAAGCCTAAAGTTAAATGAGAAAGCTATAAAAGTTCTGGTTTAATTAAATTCTAAATTCTAATAAGAATAAACAATAAATAAATTTTATGTAATTTTTTATTTAAACTTTTTCTTGATCAAAGACCAATTTTATATCATTATTGGTAGCAGGGACCAATATGCATGTAGATATAATAAAAATTACCTGTGATAATCAAACAAAAACTTCGCCTCACCATCCGTAGTCACAAAATTAAAATCGTTCGCGGACCATATTTAGGCTTCTACGGACCACTGGTTGGGAACCAGTGCTCTAAACGAACGTTACTTATCCATATATAGACGGGTACCGACTATTATATTTTCATATCTGCAGTGTAAGCGTATCCCACGACGGTAAAATCACTATTGTTCTCATATACGCGTAAAATGTTATTTATTAGCTTACTAATAACAACAATGGGAGTTGTAAGAAACAGGTGATATTGTAAATCTTGTGTAGTTTTGCTTGGCTTACTTACTGCCTTTTTATTAATTGTTTAGATATTGCAAAATAAACTATAGTGTTTATTAATGTGTTATAATATAGCGTTCGGTGTCACAGGCGGAAAACTTATTTAATATTATATTATATTATATTGATAGGCGGCCGAACGCCACAAAATGCTGACAGGAGTGAGATCGGGTGAACGGCGCCGGTGGGAAAGAAATTTCTTCTTTTCCCACACTTATTATTCCATCGTTGAATAATTAAGTCGTAGGATAAGTTAGATTAATTAAGATTTAAACAGATTACCGTTTTTCTAACATTGAAAGCAGTAGTGTTTATTATATAGTTTTAGATTTAATTTGTATTTTAATTTACAATTTTATTAATGAATTCTTCTTATTGAGGATATGTTTATAAAATTTGTGTAAAAATGCACTAAATATATTTTAGCTTTAACTATTTTGCCACTAGTTGAAAGCTTGGTCAAGTTTTTAAAATCTTTCGGTGGCTTTCTTGAAAATACACGTGGATACAGGCGTAACACGAGTAGGAGGCTTGTTAGTTATTTTTCATGTTTCCGCTGACGCCATTGTTGACGAACACAAAGGGCTCGGCCACCAGGCGCGCATAGCCCACACAGAGATTGACCGATCGTGCAAATTGAATGTCCGTCGAACACGACGGGGCAGGTCTCCATTGTGAGCTGGCTTTCAAGATACACCCAATATTTCACTCGGTCAGAAAATATTCCAATAGGGCAGGCAGACGGGGCACGCGGCTCGACGCAAATGAAACATGAGATTTTTCTTCTTCCTATGGAGAAGTTTTTCTTTTCTATTTTTATGGTATATGAAGTAAATGTATGCATTTGGTGGAAAACAATAGGTTAAGCTGTTTAAAAGTAGACTTTTAGGATTGTGTTTATGGAAATTTGTTATTGAAGAAAGGAAATTTTCAATCGCCTTATTTGTTTTCTATGTTAATCTCAACGGTAAGCTTAACAACAATTTCTATTTTCTAACAAGCTTAAAATTAATAACGAATTTAATATTAAATAAGCTACTTGCTCTAAAGATAGCGTTAAAGGTTACCGGATGTGCAGTGTACAATAACTATATCTATTTATAACAACTGTTTCAAAACTTTTATGTATTTATTTTTGTACAAATAAAGCCAATACACATACCTCTTTCTTTACATTGGATATGATACTATTATGACATTACATCATTTGATAATTATTTAAAGAAGAAAATATGTGAAATATTTATTTTTTGAAATCACGACAAAACTTTGTGATGGAAATAGAAGATATAAATAGAAGGATACGTTTAGCCTACTTTCATTGTTGTTTAAAAGAATAAAATATCTTGTAAGGAATGACTTTTCCGTTTCTAAATAAGCGGTTATTATCACACGACTGCCGGTGGCAGTCTCTTAAGTAGCTCAGTGCATTGTTAACTACAATTGCTATAACATCATGTAACTAACCACATATTTTAAAAGATAATATCACTTATTCACTTTCAACTACAATTTTTGTAACGTTCGTGTATTTTAAAGATAATGAATACGTTTCTCACTCTGCTCTACACTTTCGGCCCACGTCAGTCAGACAGACTAAGAATATTTAATGTTTAAATAATAACTAAATTAAATTGAATATGTTTACGAACGTAAATGATCAACATATGGATAAGTTATCAAAATTACTATGTTAATAGTAAATATTACTTTGTTAACATATTTGACTCGACGATGTCGTCATTAATAACGTTTGAACGTCCATGTTCTCCTATCGTCTGTTATTAGATTGTGCTGCACAAAATCTTTAATATGATGAATGTGTATAAATCTTCACTATAAAATAATTCTTTTCCAATATTTCGTTATTATATAAAAATAATGTATTATTTATAAGAACGTAAAAAAGTGAATTTTAAGCAGCTCTTAATAATGTTTCTTTTTTTGTTACAGTTGGTCGGTGGCGAGTTCGATATGGAACTGAATTTCGTCATACAGGACGCACAGAATATACAACACATGCTGGAGCTGCTGGACCACTGTCCGCCCAGCCTGCAGGTATTTATATTTTATATCCACAAATCTATATTTGTGTTTAGTTATTCACTTAAACCATTAGTAACGCTATCGTTACTAATGTTTTAAGTGAATAACTATTCCTTTTTACAGGCTTTTATTTAACTTGCCGTATGTTTGTTAGGGTATGTGAAAGCTCCAAGGTTCGATTCAAGATTCGAGCTAAAATTTGGATAACGACATTAGACTTTATGACAATGCAACTACATTTAAAATAAATTACATAATGGCGGATTACAAATTATTGCACAGCCCAAATAGTTCTTATGTGAAATATGTGTATCAAATAGTAGGGCTTGAGTTGTAAAATACGATACAAAAAACTAATGATAAAGAAACTAAAAAGAAAGAAATAAATTATTTATTAAAAAACCTTTTTTAAAATAAAATAAGTTTATTTAAAAAAAAGATTTTTTAATTAATATTTTATTTGTTCAATGGGTAGATAATATAATTCTTAAAATATGCAATTTATATTGTTAGGTACCGTAGCGTTTGGCGTTCTCTCTGACTACTTCGTTAGGGATAAAGCGTGTAGTTAAGTTTACTGTTAGGTTTGTGTTAGTTATAAATCAGAAGTTTTAAATTTCTTTAAAAAAAAATACTTAGAAAGTATCTAATTATAGGTATATTTAATAGTTACATATTTACTTTGATATCGATTTTTTTTTTACTTTCCTACATCTATTACGGCCTTGGTCCGGTCCACCATTTCACATGCAGAGGTTTTTTTTTTATATGGGCGAACAGTAGAAAACGTAATGTCTTAAAAAATATGTTCTATGCTGTTAAAGCTAGAAAAATCATGACGAATAAAACAAAAAATCGTTTTTAGCACTCTGCTCTTATTCTTTATGTAATGAAAATATTTAATGTAAATTAAATAAATATAATACATTATTTATTTTAATAACATAATTAAATTAAACAGTTTTTTTTGTTCTACATAAAATACGTTAACGACTTCAACATGACACACATTCACTCGACCGTACTTCCGCTGGAACCCTCGCACAAAGCTCCCCTAGCAAAGAGACCTAGCTGCAACCCCATTATGCGAACGAACTCCTCTATTTTTATGAATACCTGGTACTTTTACACCATAAGGGTAGATATTCTATTGTTTAAGCCTTGTTGGTTGGTTGGTGCGCTTGTCCGCGTTATGGTACGAGTATATTGATTTTTTCTATATCCTATTATGGTTTCTATGAAAGTTTTTTGTAAAAATTTGATTAGTTTTTTTGTTATTATCATTTATTTAATTTTGTGGTTTTGGGTTTTAAAATTAATGTTTTTACATATATATTGAAAGTACCAATTTACTTAAACAAGATTAGGTCTGAGTTGGATTTTCGCTAACTAAAGTTTTTATATAACAAACAAGGGACAAAATGATAATTAAAATTGTGGCGCTGCGACACATCGTTTGAATGTAATCGTAACAGTCCAATCGAACCCATGATTCCCACAAAGAGGAATGTTCGATTCTCATTTTTCATTCCTTACCCTGATGAGACAAAACGTGGCGTTGAGTTCCGCCACTTAACATGCTCCATCTAAATATATTAATAAAAATAAACTAGGTAACTTGCATCTTAAATTACCTTACACAATATATATACCATTTGTCCTTTAAAAGTCACAATGCGTTCTGCGTACCATGATCAAACGCATTCAACTAACCCCGCCCTATTATCCTGTCTTCTTTGATACAACTAAGTGCAACAAGGACAGAGATATAAATGCACTTTTTTTGTTTTCACTCGTGGTTTATTTTTGTGTGCATTCAAAAGGTTCAACCGCCTCGGGTCCTATGACGCCCTAGTACCTAAGTGGAGCAAGTTAACCCTTTGGATGTTTTGCAATTTTTTTTATTGTTAAACTAGAAATAGATATAGCAGATTGAATTTGATTGGATTTTCTTTACCTTATAAAAAAATACTTAACAACTTCAAAAAAAAAAGTGTATATAAATAATATTGTTTAAAAATATAAATGTTAATTAATATATGTTTTATTTATGGTATAAAAACATTATTTAGGTTATTTATGTTTATTTTAATTTAAAATAATAGTGTCACATACGCCCATTCAAACTGATCATAACAACAATATGCATCGGAGGTCGATAAGTGACGTCATCGAATCGATGCAAGTTAAATGAACCAGCTCATTACTTATGGAGGCCTGGTACCGAAGGGACTCTCGTTAAAGGGTTTAAAGTTTCGCTTTTATTTGAAGGGAAGCTTTTTGGAGCTTTTTTTTATTATGCTTATGATCGCTACTCGTTAGTAGCTTCACTCCGTCCCCTGCGCAACGCTCATTTTTCGAGACATTGCTTGTTGAGTGGCGGATCTCAACACCACGATTTGTCTATATGCAATGAGTAACTAACCCTTAAACGCCTATATATATGAGTGGTGTAAAAACACCCAGGTTTAATTATTGTCACAACGCTTTGCACTTTTGTTTGTCTTCCTGAATTATGTGTTTTATCAACTGTTTAAATCATATTTTTATTTTTTATTTTTTCCGAGTTTTTTTACAAAAAAAATATATACATATATTACTATACTTGCATATATTTATTTATTAATATAGATCCAAACTAACTGGTAAAGGTAAGTGATGCACAATTTCGTACAATTAGTTAATAATTTAATTACTTTTAAAATTAAGGTGTTTTTACATTCATTGTAGTCTTAGTGGGTTATGTAATTTATTATATCTTTTAAGGGTCAATAGGTTGAATTTCAATAAGAATTATAACATTATGTAGTACAGATGATTTATAGGCACTCAGTGTTCATTTTGCCACAATTATATACAATTATATATATGAACAAATATAACTTTGACAACTTAGTGTTTTTTTTTATTTTGGGCTTTCTCTTCAGACGCCTTTGTATATTTGTTTCCTAATTGAATGTAAATTGTTTTGATGTTAAATTAATGTTTTATTTATCTTTTAATTCACCAATAGGAATTTGCGAAAAGTGTGTATTTAAGCGGTTATACAGATGTAGCTTGAATTTAATATTGAGTGAAGTGCCGGCACATCGATCGACTTGACTGTGACAATTTCGTTTAAAACGTGATGGATAGTCTGTGTAAAATAAATACTGGGCTCCCAGATATGTAAATTATTGTCTTTTATATTTTTTTTTTATAATCCTCTTTTTCTAGCGTTTAACCCACTAAGCTATACGTTCTTATTGGGCTACGTCAATTTTTATTTACGTTATAGTTATTTATAAATAAATAAATAAATCAGCTTCACGCTGTATCCTCCACGCTGATACAAGTGAACGGGAACGGGAACGTAGTGAAAGACACTCCGTTACCCACTTTCTGCCGAATTTCGGAGGTATTGCGTATTAAGTAGCAGAACTCAACGCCGCGCTTTGCCTCGATACCAGAGCGAAGAAATGGAAA
>DWAN01000563.1:0-22831 GCA_018230445.1 Heliconius hewitsoni | reverse complement strand
AATAAAAAAAAAAAAAAAAATATTATACATACTCTGTATATGCTATATTTTCTTAAAAAAATATTAAAATGTTTAGACTATCTTGACCAGTAGCTTAGCATTTTACTGTAAATTGACGGTTGCGAGTTCGAATCCAAAGTGGTGAAAAGAACCTAATTAATCCAACCAGAGCAGTGAAATTAATATATAATTTTGTCGTTCGAAGACAAATCACAGCGTTGTGTTCCGCCAGCATTGCATGTTAATTGATCAACATTGTGTCTCCAAAAATGACTGAAGAATCTTAAGAATATGTTTCATTTGTGCAAGATGCGTCGTTAAGCTATTTTTCGTTACTATTATCTTAAAAACTATACTACTAAAGATATTTTATATTATTTTTTTATATTTTTTTTTGTAGACATTCATCAACTTGGCATTTGGAGAACGCAATACAGTAGCTGAATCACGCATCACGAATATGGAATACAAGGCATCGTATGTCTACTGCGAAGAAAAGAAACAATGTGCACACGCTGAAGTTAATTCAAAATTCGTTAACAGCAGTAAGTATTACGTTTTAATTATTAAACCATATAGAAAAAAAAATAAAAGCCTAAAAAATTGAACGAAGCATTATATTTAAATTATTATGCGCTTTTAAATTTATTTTTACTAGATTCTCTGTTCATATTATTACTTTTAATTCTTTACATATTATTATTTATTTTTTCTTAAATAATGTTGAAGATCAATTTCTTCATCTTATCTCTATCATATATTCAATTTACAAATAAGAAAAATCCATATGTGATAGCCAATATTAAATGTGATATTTATTTCAATATGTTGTTTGAGGTGTGTTCAATTTCCTATCGGTTGAATATTTCAATTTTTATTTCAATTTCAATTTCATTTTTTATTTCCCCGCTCTTGTAGCCAAAGCGCGACGTTGAACTCGGCGGTGCGTGGGTAACGGAGTGTCATTCATTACACTAGGATTCCTCTACTTTAATTGCTAATATTTTTTAACTCTTTTGTAGAGCCGGGAAGTCTCCAACACCAGTTTAATGTTGGATTTGACCTTCGCAAATTGGGTATGGCCACAGAGTTTGGTCTTCAAGTGAACAATGAATTCTCTGACAAGAACTTGCCTCAATACGACCTGAATCTCCATGTTAACCGTGAAAGTGACAAATTCCACTTCCATGTTTACAGCCAACCAGAGCATGGCAGTAAGTTAGACATTTATAGACATTTGGTATTCTATAATTTTTCTACTTATTATATTTTATTTTATCTTACAAAATTACCATACATATTTTAAATAGTTACTAGCTAAGGCAAAGTGATGACTAAACAAATTTATTTAAATCTGTCCATATACCATTATATTTTCAAAATAAAAATTACAACCATGCAAACGAATAATAGAAAAGTATTAGTATAATATTTCATCAAGACGAGAAATAAAACAAATGGAGTAAAGAGGAATTAAATGAAATAACCAGAACATAACAAGAGACCACAAGTGTCCAGTGAGCTATCTGACTACAGTGAAGCGAATTGTAATAATAATAAAAAAAATGTTTCAGAATTACCAGCAGGCATCGTCTTATCGTTCCCTAAACGAGTTGTTGCCATCGAAGCCTTGGCTCAATACCCGACAGACAAAGCTCTACCATTCCCAATTAAGGCTGAACTAAGTCTGTACCCCGACAAGAACAGGCCACAATCCAAGACCGGTCTTAAGCTAAACATTGATGGATCCTTAAATAACGATAAAAAGGGAGAGCTATCCGTCGTTTTAGGATTCAGCCACCCTAGAATTGGAAGGGTAAGTTGATTTTTATTGATCGTAAATTAATGCTGAACTGATACTCATTAAACGAACTAAAGGAGATAATTTTCGTGATCACAAACATGACACTAAGAATATTTATTTTTAAAATATGTTTCATTTATTTAACAGGAAGCATTAATTAAATTCAACGGAAAAATCGAGAGGGCCAACGAATACAACATCATTATTGATTCATCAAGTGTCATCTCGCACAGCAGTCTTGGAAACGTAAGTCCTAATTTGTCGTCTTCCCTATACGTTTAACATTTTTAATAATTTTTCAGAAGGCTAGCTTTTGTATTGTTAAAAAATTTTAAGCCTGCCTGATAGCATTCGGAACCAATTAAAACTGACAAGTAGTTTTAAATATATTTGAATGACAAAAGATTTTAATTATCTTTTAAACCAGGACGATATTTAATATTAAATTTATTTATGTCATTTTATTTTGAATCTCAGGATCGTGAAGCCAAATTCCACTTTGAAGCCAGTCCAGTAGCTGTCAAGTTATCTGTAAGTTTATTTTAATAAGATATATGTATGTAATAAGAGATTTTATAAACCCCGAAGATGTCGTCATACTTTTATCAAAAAAGAGATGTGATAATACGTTTATTATACCAAATATACTCTCAGAACAATGTTTTTATGAAGAGTATGTGAGCATTCCCTTACATTTAGTTTATCTATTTACTCACATGTACTCACACGTGTATGTAGTAGGTTTACATATCAGGCACTAAATATTTACTCATATTTTTTGCTTTTAGATCAACACGCCGATTATCAAGATTATAGAACTAGAAGGATCATCTACTATTAAAGAAGACATTCAGAGTGGAGATCTGAAGTTTAGTCTTCTAGAAGGCAAACCAGTCGAAGTTCATGTGTTGGCTAAAGGATACAAATACTACGAATTTTCGACAGGCTACAGTGGTAAGTTTAGATTTCTAATTCAAAAACTGTCTCCTGTAGGTAAAATCTGTAAAGTTTTACAGATTTTACCTGCTTTCTTTTTTTAATTAAATAATTATCATAATCTTGTTAAGTATTAAATATTATTCCTAAACATTGTTTAGGAATAATATTTAGTCTTAGTTTTTGATATACATTGTCTTTGGATAAATAAAATAAAATCAGCTTCACGCTGTATTCAAAGTATTCGAAGTGTTATTTAGTGGAGAAATGGAAATATAAATTTAAGTAAAAATTCGTCTCCTCGAGTGGGGATCGAACCCACCACCAGTCGGTTTACAGTCACACTTTGTATCCCTGCGCCATAACTGGCCTTACAATAAAAAAATCTTGTGATAAATAATATGACAAAATTAAATACTAGTTTATATCTAACACAAGTATTTTAAAATCCTAAAATAAGATAAACAAAGTTAAGAAAATAATAAATAAAGCGAATTACATAATATTGTATTTTTAGGAGACTCCGGAAACAGACTATCAATTACAAGCAATTTAGATCCTGAAAAGCGAGTCGATGCCTCCATCGATATCGTTCTACCGGGACAGAAAACTCACAACATCGCCCACGGTGCACTATTCCTTGAAAATAACCTCGTCAAGAGCGAATATGGCGTGTCCCGAGATAATTATAATAACTTTGTTGTAAGTGTACATATATTTGTAAATATAGTTACTACTACTACAATTATAAAAGGTTTACAATATCAAGAATAAAATTATTATTTATTTAATTAGGCCAATAAAGTTATTTGACGCCTGCTTTAACCAATATTGGCATATAAGGTAAAATTCTAAATTCTCTCTCCTTTTACTACAGAAAGCTTTGAAGAAAGATATGATTGAGTTACAAAAGCGAGCCAAGGATGTGGGAGAGAAGTCCAACAATGATTTCAAGCAATCCCTCAAGAGAGTTGAACCCACTTACAAGAAGCTAAAAGATGCTTACGAAGCAGACCTTAACAGCTTCCAGAGCGATTTGCAGGAGCTTGCCAAGTCTATGGAGGAATCTTACGAATCTCTGTAAGTGTAAATTAATTTAAACTTACTGTCCTAACTTTTATTATTTAGAATTTTTATGTTTTTACCAAGTCAAATATTACTTGTCTTGGTTTTGACCCAATTGTGAGTTCAGATCGTAATGTACTTTCACATAATATTATCTACGACTAATTAGCATTAGATTTCCACTTTTTTAATAGAAAATTTTATTATCATACATAAATTCAAGAGACATTAAGTAAAAACTACAATAACAGTGTTTTTTTAACCAGCCGTCACATTATCCAAGCTTTCTTGAAAATATTCGAAGATATTAAGGACTTGGTGAAACCAATCGCCGACAAGGTTGCTGATGTTGTCAACGAAATAAGCAAGAAAGTCATTGATATGTATGAGAAACAGGTATATTCATAACTTATGTATTTCTTTTATATAAATATTTTAATTAAATTGAATTAATGCACATAACAGGGTAGGCAGAGGGAACCTAGTGTTAGGACACTCCGTTTTTCACTTTTCGCCAAATTCAAAGCGGCAATTCAGAGCGAAGAAATGGAAATATAAATTTCAATAAATATTTATTTCCTCGAGTGGGGATCGAACCCACGACCAGTCGCGTTTAGAGTCACACTTTGTGTCCCTGCGTCACGACTGGCCTGTTTATTTTTAATAATGAATGTTATTTGGAAAACGTACAGAATAAATAGTTCACAAACAATTAAAATTTTATAAATAAAAGACAATGTAGTTAGATTTCTATATCAAAAATTAAACACTAATCATAACCAAGCAAATTATGAATTTAAATAAAATACAAAACAAATCTATTTGTGATGAAAAGGAGCTGTAAAAAATTATATACATCTAAATCATTATCTCTCACTCTTGTAAGATGACCAACCGAGGATTTCGCCACTTAACAAGCTCTAGGAAATTTTGTGGAAATTGGGAAACGTAGTGTCTTAACACAAGGTTTCCCCTTTGTACCCAATATGCGGTAAACAGTTTGAAGCCTTATTATGATATAATACCCTCTTTTTCAGCTCGAGCCACAAATCAAGGAACTTTACGAGAGCTTTGCGGCTGTTTTCCAAGAATATACGGACGGCATCATTGACGCCGCTGCCCACATTTCCGCTGTTGTCATTGATTTCTTTGAAAAACACAAGCCCGAGTTGCAAGAACTCGCCAATGTCTTCACTGAGATCTTTAAAGGTATTTACATTTTGTTTGTTTTTTTTTATATTTTTATATATTGTATTGGATAAACTTGTAAAAAATTAATAACGGATAAAAGCGATACGTTAAGTGCGGAAACTGAGTTTGGTTTGAATTATCACTCGAAGAAATGAAATATTATATTTAATATTTTGATTTCCTCTCTCTAGTATATAAGCAAAGCGCGGCGTTGAGTTCCGCCACACAACACACAATACATCCAGAATTCAGCGGAAAGTGGGGAACGGAAGTATATTAATGGGTACGGAATGTCTTAACACTAAGGTTTCCAGGTCGTCACTGTCTACCCTGCTATGTGCGGGATTACAACGTGAAGCGTGTTTTTAAATATTACTTACTTTTTAACAACCGCTTATATTCTTCCTACCTTTAATATTTTTGAAATGAACTATTTTAATATTTTAGACCTCACTCGCATCGTCGTATCGCAACTCAAAGAATGGCGCGAAAAATCTGAAGATTTCGTCTCAAACATCATTGAACAAATTAAGGAAATGCCCATCCTTAGCCTCATCAAGGAAAAGGTGATTTTTAGCTAAATAGAAATCTAAATACTCAATTTTTTTTTTGTATAATAAAACATTTAACAAAAATACAAAATGTATATGTAATATTTATGTATAAAAAAACTTAAACCTTTCGAAAAAAATAGTTATTACGTGTTATATATATTTGTTTGATATTAAATCTTTAATTATTAGAAGCGATTTCGAGATTTTTTCGCATTTTTTTCTTTGTATTAAGTCAGAGTGCAACGTTGAGTTCTACCCTGAGTAATAGTTTCTTAATAGTAATAGTTAGTTCTGAGTAATAGTTTTCCTAACCTTAAGTTCTCTCTATCTACCCTCCTATGTGCGGGATACAACGTGAAATTGAAAATAAATATTCTAATACTAAATATTAATACAGTGGCAAGAACTAGCTGTACCAGAGCAGTTCCTGGGTCTGATGCAGGAAGGCTACCAAGCTCTGCGTGCTGTTTTACCAACTGAGGAACTCAAGATCTTCCTCGACGCCCTGAACAGCTTCTCACAAAAGGTTCGTATTTTTATTATGGGCTTGGACATATTATGGTCTTGGTACTATTTTGTCTCTACCTTACTTTATATAAGTTAAACAAAAAAATATTATCCAAAAATTAATATTAATTGTAAAACTTTCTATAACAGAAACTTCGTCAAGAGAAATTCGACGAGAGTGCTGAGCTCAGATCAGTGTATGAGAAACTGGTGTCCGCTATCGGCTCCGTCGCTAAGCTCGTCCGCGCGCACTTGGGTGATGGCGGCCTAGCCTACCCGTTTGTGTCTGATGTGAGTATTATATTTTGTTTTCTATATTTTATTTTAAATATGGCGTGAACTAGTGAAAAACGTATTTTAACACTAAGTTTTTTCACGTTGAAAATGGTCTGAAGCAAAAAAATATATGTTACGGTTGCATTATAATATTACACATATTATTATTTTACATTTTCTGTTAAGCACATAAATAACGCACTATAAAGCTAAAGTAAATAAAATATGTTAAAAACTTAAGTTGTGTGTTATTGTTGTTGTTGTGCAGGATAGCCAGAGGGAATCTAGTGTTAAGACACTACGTTCATTACTTTTCGCCGAACTTTTCGAGGCATTGCGTATTGTATGGCGGAACTTAACGCGGGGCTTTTTTTGCCTTGGTGCTAATTACATTCAAAAATTAATGATTAAATTCTAAGTTTATTGATATGTTAACTTTTTAATTGAATAAATGAGTTCAAATAAATGTAAAAATTATAAAAAAAATATGTTTAATTTACTTCCTTCTTCGTATTATATTCGTACGCAAAATAATTTTATTCTATTGTTAGAAGTATGCAATTTTATAAAATATGACTTTTGTTATTTATAAAATATAACTTTGTTCTTTTACCAGGCTGGTTTTGCCGGACTTAGTCCATTGTCTCTCCCATCGTTCAGAGGATCAGCAGCTTGGAGCTTCCTTAGTCAGCTCATCGACGGTGACTTCGTAGATCCCGTGAAACTGATTCAAGCATACAGACCACGCAGTTTGGACCCATTAGACGAAGTGCCAGCTAAAAGTAAGAAGATTTTGAAGTAGTTTTCCAGTAATTTTGATTTATAAAAGGCTACCTAGCCTAAGAACCTAACATGCCTCTAACGCTATGATATCCAGAACATGAATATTAAATATTAAGTGGGTTTTCTTTTCCTTTCTTCTTCAAATCTTGAGCAAAGATTATAGTTAAAAAATCTACGCTCAAAGGAAATGTAATACTGCTTGTTTGCTAATATCAATTTTTAAGCCAAATACGAGAATTTGTTGCATTATATAAATTGAAAAGCTCATATATTCCAGGACAAACCTGTTATTTTATCATTTATTTTTATTACATAAAAATAACCACTAAATACAATTTTTATTCACAGTGCGTGGTGTAATCGTCAACGGTCAACACATCTTCACATTCGATGGTCGCCACCTGACCTTCCCTGGTTCTTGCCGCTACATATTGGCACATGACCATGTTGATAGAAACTTCTCTCTCATTCTGCAACTCGCTAATGGCAGTCCTAAAGCCCTCATCCTTGAAGACAAGAGCGGTGTTACCATTGAACTGAAGGACAATGGACAGGTAACAATCAATATTACAAATGTAAATTGTTATGATGCATGTTTGTTCTACTTTCACACAAAAAATTTGAACGATTTTTGATTTAGATGAAACTCTACAGTGATATACTTTAGATTTACATAAAAATGTTGTATATCTTTTTTTTATAATATAATAATAAGTAGAGTGATCCAACGTTGTTATTTTATATTTATATAACTTTAAAGTAATGGGTTTTCTAGATCGTTTTTGTAGCCAAAACTTAAATTTACTTTGCGATATCTACAGTATAAATACTAAATTGTCCCAAGCTAATCAATGGTATAATTTTTCAGGTGGCTTTGAACGGTGCCTCACACGGCTACCCAGTCATAGAAAAAGACGTGTTCGCGTTCAGGGAACCCAACGGGCGTATCGGACTTGGATCGTTATACGGACTTATGGCCATCTGTACCAGCAAGCTTGAGGTATAATTATTTATTTAAATTAGTTTAGGTACATTATCTACAATTTTATTTTTCTACATAGGTACTAGATTCCTCATGACATTTTTTTTTATGTTTGTTGATAAATACAAATGTGATCCTAAATCCACCCATTTAGCTATATTAGCTTCATTATTAGCTATAATTTTTTATGTAATTAATGTAAAATGTTATGTATTAAATGTTAGCTAATTATAGAACATATATGATCTATCTTTAATCTATTTTCTTTATAATATAGGTATGCTACGTAGAAGTCAACGGCTTCTATCTCGGAAAAGTCCGTGGTCTTCTAGGAGATGGAAACAACGAACCTTTCGATGACTTCAGGCTACCCAACGGAAAGGTATATAATAAATCATAATCTAAAAATAATAATTGATTATGTAAGATATGTAATATCTAATAAATATATCACTTACACGCTATATGTAGTGATATGTAGTGGCCTAGTGCACTAGAAGTAGGGTATTGTAATCACCGTTTTATAAAATTAAAAATATTCACACAACAATTCATTTAACAGATTGCCAACTCTGAAAGTGATTTTGGCAACGCGTACCGCCTCGCCGGAAGCTGTCCTCAAGTGAAGGCGCCAGAGCACTCTCACCACCAGATGCACTCACCTCTCCCTGCTGCTTGTGAAACTGTGTTTGGCGGAACTTCCCCACTCAGACCTTTGTCTTTGTTGCTGGATGTTAAACCTTTCAGGTATATTGTTTAGATGTTTAATGTTTCATAGTGTGCAATATTTAAAAATAATAATAACATTTTATTTACGCAATAATACAAAACTTCAATGTAAATCATGAAATTATTTACTAATTTTTCTAATGACACAAATTTTGTATAAGCAAAGCTGTTTTTTGTTCAACAATAACCGAAAAGCTGACATCCTAATACGTTAATCAAACTCACTACCACCACATCAAGATCCCATACATCAACTATAGCACAATTTTCAATCAAGTGTAATACAAAATTTAACACAGGATTTTCTCTGTACAATTTTTACAGACAAGCCTGCATCCATGCCTGCTCAGGCGACTCTGAAGATGCCCTCCACCAGGCCTGTGACCTAGCACGAGGCTACGCAGCTCTCGCAGCCTCTGGCCTCTTACCCGTCGTACTCCCCTCCGCCTGCGTCAAATGTACTGACGCAGAAAAACCGAGACAAGTTGGTGACGTGTTTGAGGTGAAGATGAGCGGGAAACAAGCTGATATTATTGTGGCTGTTGAGCTTACTATCGTAAGTATTGATTTTTGAATATGTCTATGTTAATTTAGAAGATTAATTAAACTGGCAGAATAAATTAATCTATACCTATAGCATAGTCTTAGTTTGTCTTCTAACCGCTTGTTTAGAACGATCTTGTTATTTGTTTCTCTACTGCTAAATAACTAACTAAATCTTTTATTTCAAAGTTGTAACCATTTTCAGCATTAAAATTTTTCCCAACACTTCACTTAAGTAACATTACTTAACAATATTTTGGATCAATAACTAAATTGAGGACAGTCGTGTTGCAGGGGCACAAAATGTGACTGTAAATGCGATTGGTAAATGCGATTGGTCACTCGAAGACATGAAATATTTATTCACATTTATAAAATGTAAATAAATATTTCCTGTCCCATTTATGCACTCTGGTGTGGAGGCTAAGCGCGGTGTTGAGATCCGCCACTCAACACGCAAAGCCTCCAGAATCCAATGGAAAATGGGGAACGGAATAACATATCTTACGTCAAGAAAAACTAATTTCAACAAAATGCTTTTATCCACAGGCCAACGAGAAGAACTACAAAGACATCGTAGTACCGCTAGTATCACAGATCATAGACCAACTGAAGGGCCAGCGTGTTACTGATGTCAAGGTGTACTTAGTCGGTATTACCTCTAAGTTCCCGTACCCCGTGCTGTACGATACTGACTGTGAGTATGGATTTGAATTATCGATCATAAGCACTTAACACTTTTTTTCCATATACAACAGGGTAAAGCAATGGAAACCAAAGTTAAGACATTTTGCTCCGCATTTTCCAATTTTGAAGCTATTGTCGATTGTAGCAAAAGTTATTGCCGTACTATAGCGAGGATATGAAAATAAATATATTTATTATTTACAATTGAACGCTATAAAAAATTAAAAAAGAATAAACACTAGTTTTATAAACAATTTCTACGATCGTATAAATTATAAAATAAATAAATCAAAATAAATCAGCTTCACGCTGTATCCCGCACTCAGCAGGGTAGGCAGAGGAAACCTAGTGTTAAGACACTCCGTTCCCAACTTTCTGCCGAATTCTGGAGGCATTGCGTGTTGAGTGGCAGAACTCAACGCCCTGCTGAACCTCGACACTAGAGCGAAGAATTGGAAATGTAAATTTAAGTAAATATTTCATGTCTTCGAATGGGGATCGAACCCACAACCAGTCGGTTCAGTCACACTTCGTGCCGCTGCGCCACGACTGACCTCAATATGGTATAAATTATGTTATAACAAAAAAATATCCATTTATATAGACATATGGAATATATATACAATATAACTTTTATATATTATATCTAAAATAGCTTTACAATAGTTAAACATTCTCACTATATACCTCACAATATTGCCTAACTTGTAAACAATATTTAATTTCCTTTCATTCCAGTGAGACTGAAGAGCGCTAAAGTTCAATTCAACGACAAGAGCAGGTACAACTTGATCGAACCCATCGACTTCAAGAACGACGTCCTGAACAAATACGAAAAGGCTGTCGTTGACATCGCCAATGATCTGCAAGTCATACTCGGTATGGCATTTTTGCCTATTCTTTTAAGTTTACTTAATACAAAGGTTTTATAAAATTTAAAAATTTGAACGCATAAACAAAGTGTAACAATGGTGATTGATTAAGTGGCGTAACTAAACGCCACTCTTATTAACCTTTCTAGAATAAAGAAGTAAAAACAATTCAAATACAATAATTCCACAGAGTAGCTCGAAGTCACGACCATTATGTTTACAATCAGAGACTATCCCACAGTAACTCAATATTCTTATTATTTATACCACTTTTATTATGGTATTGCTATATTATATTTTTAATATACTAACATATCTATATTATACAAACAGGAATCCAAAACATCATGGCCACTTACCGCTCAGTCTTTGACCTTCCTCTGAGACCTGGTGCTGTCAAGCATTACATCGGCTCTGTTGGCACCAAGTGCCAACCTCAATTATTCTTGGTACGTATCTCAATAATACCAGAGGCTAGACGTGGTGCAGGAGCACAAGCAGTCGACTGCAAATGCGTTAGGTTGTGGGTTCGATCCCCACCTGACGGAATAAAATATCAGTATCGACACCGTGGAAAAAAAGCGGCGTTGATTTCAGATAATTCTTACAGAATTCGGCGAAATTGGGAAACGGAACGTCTCAATGGGAAAGGAGTGTCTTAACACTAGGTTCCCAGATTATTTTTGCCTACCCTGCTATGTGCGGGTATATTACAGCGTGAAGCTAAAAATATTTTCATTTCTATGCTCTGATACCGAGGCAAAAGCGTGGCGTTGAGTTCCGCCTCTTAACACGTAATGCCTCAAAATTTTGACGGAAAAGTAGCGATATGTTCGCGATACAGCGTGCATCTGGAAAAAAACCGTATTTATATGATATGTATATACTTGAATATAATTACTGTGTATTATTGTTTTTTGATTATTATTATTATTAATGATTATTCCTCTGTTATGACAGCTAAGCGCTACTCGCTCTTTAATCGCGGGAGAGCTGTTCAAAGAGGTGGGCCTCACGTACTCCCTCATCACCGACGTGGATGTTAAGATTGGTAGCGGCAAGAACGCCGAACAAGTTGTTGGTAAGTAGAAACTATAGATGTGTCAGTGTATGGTATATTTATATCTGTTTAATTATTTTTAAAATGTTAAACATAATATATAATATAAACAAGTGGAAAAAGGTTTCACTGTTACCATTACCTTTAATCTTAAGGCTATGTCCCGAATACAGGGAACACAGTGTAAAGACATGCCATTCTACACCTACCGCCCAATCATCGAGACATTGCATCTTAAATGGCAGAGCTCAACGCCTTTATTTTGCTTATTCAGTTTATTTATTCTGTTTACAATTTACAGGTTTCTCCGAATCCAATGTGATAATGCTCGGTGATAAGAAACAAAAGGACAACAAATCTCTCAGAGATACTTTGGAGGTTCCTGATGACGATGACTGTGTTGAATTCGCTGAAAATGTAAATATATATTGTTTTATTTAAAAAGCGAGAAATCCTCTCTTTGTTCCTCGCCTGCACTTCTTACAAACATGTGCTTCAACTTTTTAAGCGCGGGCTTTCGTCAATGCGTTGTCTGTCAGTTAGTAACAGAATTATATAACATAACGGTTTTATATAAATTGGTTATTGAATAGTAGAACCCAAAGCCGCTGATTTTATTATATTGGGTAAACATTTTCAAATAGTTCACAAATGTGCGTCGATGGTCTCTATTTAACATAGAATGATTCTAGCCATTTTACCAATTATGTTTCAACATGTCCCACAATAAGGTACACAGATAAATCTCAGTGTTAAGACACTGTTTTCTCGAATTCTTTACCACCTTTAATCTATTTATAAGCTTTATTATTTATTTACAATTTTTTTTAAATTTGTTTTTCCAGTCGGACAGCGTAACGTTCATCTCAAACAATTATCACAAATTGAACCCGCAACAGCAGAAACAGTTTGTTTCCACCGCCGCCGCATCCGTAGTGTCCCGTCTTCTTCACGAATCGTTGGATCAAGAATGCACATGCACTTATGTGGATCCTTTCAGAGTGCGCTCTGTTTGTGTGAATGTTGGCAGGAAGGAAATGGTGAGTCATTATTTACCTAAGTGAATGATTTCTTTGCTTTAGTTTGTTTTTTTGATAATTTTTTTATTGAACTTAATTGTGATGTTCATGGCTTAGATTATAGTGTTGTTTGTTGTTCTTGCCGCATATAATTGTTACATTTATATGTTTTACGGTTTTGTTATAATAGAATGTCGTAAAACGTACTGAGAAACGAAAGTTAAAGTTTTTTGTTTTTAATTTTATTTACATTAAGCCAGAATAAGCACATCTATTTATGCATAGCAGTTAAAAAATAATTGACGCAAATTAATAATTAAAATATCAACAAATAGACATACCAAGCCATATATATATATTTATTTTTTACAAGTATTTTCTTTTATTTTCAGGTTCGCAGGAAAAAGTAAATAATCTGTGGGCCATCGAATCTCCATTAGTTTTAGTATCAAGATGAACCAATCAGAAGCCTTAAAACTCTAAGGCTGGTAACAAACTAGAGTTATCTATTATTATCAAAGCTATTTATATCTGTCGTAGTTTAAAGTCGTCTTTAGTATGTTACCAGCCTTAAAAGCCCGTTCCGTATAATATTATATTAAATCAATGTATTAAGACAATAAGAGTAATAAAGATATATTAATTATTTATTTTCATTGTTTTTTTAATCAATACTTAGCCTTTTTAAGTTTTTGAAGCCAGTCGTGTCGCAACGACACGAAGTGTAAGGCCGACTGGTTGTGGGTTCGATCCCCACTCGAGGAGATGAATTATTTACTTAAATGTATATTTCCATTTCTTCGCTCTGGTGTCGAGGTTCAGCAGGGCGTTGAGTTCTGCCACTCAACACGCAATGCCTCGAAGGGTGTGTCAAAACACTAGGTTCCCTCTGCCTACCCTGCTGTGTGCGGAATACAGGGTGAGCTGATTTTTTTTATTACTATGCCATTATTCAATCAATTCCTTTTTTATTTATGAATTGCGTTTTCAGTGGCAAAACGCCGCATTTTGTCTACCGCGTCATAGAAGCGAAAATAATTTAAATATAATCATTCTCGCGAGTGGAATAATTCAAACCCATAACTTATAAATGTCAGATGCTGCAGCATCCTAATGGGTTTTCAGGTTTCCTCTACCTACCCTGTTACGTGCAGGATAAAGCGTGAAGCTAATAAAAAAAGCTATCTCGCTGCGACACGATGACATCTATGTGTTTATTGAAACTTGGAAGTATATAACATCATACAACATATTTACGGCTAACTTGCCTTCTGTCACCTACCACTCCTCCCACCATTTCAATGAAAACAATGAAAGAATGCTTTATATATGTATATATATTCCAAAAGATACCAAGTTCATTTACATTTAAACTGCCTTAATATAAAAATATCACTTAAAAAAAAGAAAGTAATAACTTCTTAGTCATTCGAATTTATATTCTAATTCTATAGTAATAAATCCTAAATTCACTCACAATTGGGTGAACAGTCGAAAACTGTCTTCATATCGATGATGTCACAGTGGTCAACGCACTTACATGAAGGTCACGAGTTCAAAATCCCGAACGAACTTACAATTTATATGGTATTTTAGTAACCTGGCTACTCACTAAAATACCTCATTGGGATACCGTAAACAAAGATGTGTGATTACCTTGTTTTTTATAATAAGGTCTTCCTTTATTGAAGGTTCTTTGAAAAAGATTGTTTCAATTAGAGCCTCTTTGCATATTTTTATAAAAAATATATTTTAACTTAAAAAAATACTTTCCACCTTTTTTTGATTGTCAGAACCTAACGCTGTGAATTGTCTTGCCATATGAGGGAAATGAATCAATAAAACTACTATATATAGTTCTTGGTAAATTTAGGGATCCAGCCCACCAACCTTGATTGATTTCCTATAATGATGACACAATTTGACCTTAGGTTGGGTGAGGTAACCTTCAGCTTACTAATAGATGTCTCACACATGCTTATGATACAGGTAATATACTCTAGAGTAAATAAAAATTGTGAATCATACATTTCTCCAGTATTTTTAAATCATTAAATAATTAATGTTGTATTCATATGTTATAATATTTTATTGAGTAATAACTATTTATGAAACGGTGCGGCGTAACTTAACATCGCACTTCGCTTAATTAGACCACGAAACCAAAATAGACCAAGAGGACAAACAATGTATGTACGTAGAAATTAGTGTCAAGACACTCAACGCCGTGCTTTGTCGCGCCTTAAAAAATTTTTAAAAAATTTAAAAAAAAAAATCTTTCCCCTTCACTGATTGAACCCATAGCCATTATGTCTAAAATAAAAAAACGCAGGCACTACATCACGATGGTGTCAACATAAAATTATAACGATTTAAATTAAACTACTATTAAATTAAACTCAACACGTTATACCGATATTGTATCAAACCGCACTGTGACTGACTCATTGCATTTGCAACAGGAAAAACGTCAGTCGTAAACAGATTGTCAGTAAAGTGAGTCGACTGTTGGACAGACGTGGGTTGTAGTGTTATGTTCTTGTGATAACATATAATATAGGTAATTGTTGTTTTAAATATGCTTAAGTTTTTTTAAATGTACTTATAACAGTAAAAAAGTTCGTAAGGTAAGACTATATATGCTTATAAGCTTTTATCAAAATCAAACAAAACCAACTACAATGATTCGCTATACAATAAGGATTAGCTGTAAAGGGGAATCGAAAATCGCGAAGATGGAATTAATAAGGTCGACAAAACCAAAATATTTCAATTATTAATATTAATATGTTTTGATTGAGATTTGTACCCAGTAGCCGCGTTGCAGTGTACCGATGTAAGACGCTTTATTCACAACAAGACAAATCCACTCCTAACTTTCCCCCGAATTTTGGAGGCATTCCTTGTTTTCAGAGCAAGAAAATAATATAGAATATTTCAGTTCGCCGAGTGGGACTCGAACTCACAACCGTCGCGTTTACAATCGCCCGCTTGTGCCCCTGTGCCACAACGTCTTCAAATAGATAGATGTACTGTGTGAAATTTAAAAATAATTCAAATCATTATTTATTCGCGAATCGATTTGGATAATTAAGGGTGCGGCTCGTTTATTTTGGTACGGCCATAATTTATTTCCTCATTAGCAAACAGGAAAATGGAATAGAACTCCGTATTTCCTTGTTCATATGAGCGTTGATTCAAAACTTTCACTACAACGGTCATGAGGTAAGATAAAGGGCGGCGTTCAATTAATGTCGTAAACGTACACGTAATGTCTCGAATTCGATCTCAGTATCTTGGATTCACTATCAACAAACTTGTTGATACTATCGGAATAATGCTTAAAAGTATACTCAATATAAGTTTCATTTACATATAAGTTTAAAAAAATACTGGCTTTAAAACAAAGTTTATGATTGTGGGTTCAAATCGAGTACAAAAATTATGATTTTTAAATAAATTTATCTCTAAAGAAATGAGATTCACGAAGAATAGCGAAAACGTAGGTAGTGATTAGACACTAACTTCTAAACTATTATAGATTAAAAAATATAATTAAATATTATATTGTATAAAACTATATATATTAATATATAATTTTTCTTTACAAATATAAATAAATCCTATTAAGACGGTAAAGAAGCTAATTATATATAAAACAAAAACAGAAAAACAAAAAGTTCAGATTGATAAACTCAGGATGATTTTATCGATCAATTAATAAACAATTACTTAACCATTAGAGGGTAGTGACACTTTCCTCTGTTCCATAGAGATATTTTAATGTTTATTTTTTTTGTGCGTGTACCTTATATATACTGATCTGAGAAAACAACATTGTGACACTTTTTTTTAGTTTTTTTTTGCGCGAAGTTTCGAAACGTGTGTCATTTTAAAGATTTCAACCTTAAGAATGTATGAGTCATTTTTTTCATTCAAGATAAGTATGTCACCCTGGCTCGAACCGATGGAATTGTACGTTATTTTATAGAATTTTAAAAGATTACGTGTAAACACACATTATTACACCGTGCACCAATGAGTAAACTATACAATACACACGCAGTAGTTGTAGGTTCAATAACATGTTAAATGGTTTGTAGTTAAATTGTTTACATTTCCCTTGTCTAGTCGTAAGATATTTCTTCTAAGCTAGCGGCGCACGCGCGGCTTCATTTGCTTTTTTTATTTAAGTGTATTTAGTGAACATTGGTTTGGCACCAAGGCAAAAGCCCGGTGTTGAGTTCCGCCACTCTACACCACGTCACATAAATTTGGCTGAAAGTGGGAAATGTTGTGTCTTAACACTGGATTTGATTAGATTTTTTTTTATCAAAAAGAAAGTTATACATATTAAAATAAAATAAAAAAGGGTTTTATATTATATATTATTAATAAGAAAATATATAAAAGATACTCTATTTTTCAATTTCAGAAATATCAAGAACTTCGAACCCACAACCTTATTTATAATACATAACAGATAACAAAAAATCCATTACAATATCCGTTATCCTTAGACATAAACAATACGATATCACTTAAATAAATATACAATATTTATGATTATTAATGTCATATCGTGTCAAGTCTGTCTATATAGCGATAGTGGGCATATTAATTGTGTACACATTTATTTATTAAATCATTTATTTAGATAGAAAGCTAAACAATAATATAAATAATGATATAAAAATAATCAATTTCGCGCTGTAATCTCGCATACAGCAGGGTAAACAGAACCATGGTGAACCTAGTGTCAAGACACTCCGCGCCTGACTTCCTCACGCTCTGCCTAACTTTCGCGATATTGCATGACTGAACTAATTGCGGCTCTTTGTCTTTTGGTTTTTGTTGTTACCAAGACGAGCGAAATGAAAATAGTTACTCCATCGAGTGGGAATCGAACTCACGGCCGTCTTATTTACAGTCAAACTGTGCTGGTGCGTCCTGCGGCCTCCGCGGAACTATTCATTAAATTTAAATATTATAAAATATACTCTACTATATACTTAATGTATAATTATTATATAGTTTATGTATTTAATTGGAAATTTAAAACAAAAGAAAATTATAATCACAAAAATATTAAGAACAAATACAAAAATAGCAAAAAAAATCTTTTTGTTATCTAATGACCTAACAGTTGACTGAAAAGGTAACTAATAAAGTTACTAGTAGTACTAGTAGTATATAAATAGTCACATAATATTTTAAATACAATAACTACATACGTGTATTAAAAGATTTTGTAATTAGTACTTAATATATAGCCTCTATCATTATACTTTGAGTAATTAGGTAATGAATATTAAGTGAACGAATAAGGCCGTCGTGGCGAAGGCCTGTGCTTGTGCCTGCAAGGATGCGACTGGCACAAGCAACGCGCGGCGTTAAGTTTCACAACTCAATAAGCAATGCCTCATAATTTGGCGGGAAGTGGGTAACTAACACTAGGTTCCCGGGTTCCCTCAGCCTATCACGCTATATACGGGATATAGCATGAAGCTAAAGAAAGGTGTACAAATAACAAACCTTTGTGGTGCGATACAGCGTCTGACTGTAAAGGTTAGGGTGGGTTGTGGGTGCGATTTATGCTCTTCGCTCCGGTGAGGAGACAAAGCGTTGAGTTCCGCCACTTAAGACGCAATTTCAAATGGGTCAAATAACATTCCAAGAACGTTTCTATAAAAACATAATAAATATTAGTCTAGCAATCACTATTTTTTATTGCTAAAATCAAGTCTTGAATGACTGTCTTAATTTTTTTCTAATAAATAAATCAAAGATGCCTTTTAGCTTAATCTAAAAATATAAACTGGTTACTGTTTTATTACTTTTTTAAGGTTCCGTACCAAAACCAAACCATTCCATACAACAAACGTAATTGTTTTTGCCTATTTTATAGTGTAACTCGCATTTGAACGGTTTTTTCTAGCTATTGCACGGTGGATGGTTTTATAAGTTCTATTACTATTTGAAATTGTTTTAGAATTAACAAATATTGAATTTCTTTTTCAATCTCTTAAAAATGGAGCTATTATGTCTACACCATATCCCAATAGTTATCTCTATATTTTTGCCTTGAATCAATGAAAAATATATATAAACCTTGAATGTTTGTATTAAATACTTATTATATATATTTCTTAAACTACCCTTGCTTATCCCGCACATAACAGAATATAGAGAAAGGCAACTTGGGAACGTAGTGTTAAAATACTCTGTTCCCATTAAGACATTTCTGTTTAGGCACCACCCTAATTTCGAAACCAGAAACGTTTACAACCAGACGCTTTACCGCTGCGCCACAACAACCAAAATCACATTTACGTAATAAATAATTTAGATTACATCATATTTTTATTCAGGATGGCGCCGCTATCTCTAAGGATCATCCTGGACGAGGGTGCTGTCACCAGGACTATAATGTTCGACACCACCACCAAGGTCTGGGATGCCCATTACATTGTCAGAGAAAAGATCCTCACACTGGACCCTGATAAAAGTAAATATATTGAAATTATAATCTATATAATAATACCTAGTTTTCGAATGAACTAGAGAAATAATGATATTCGTTACATCATTAGTGTGGACCATAAAAAATCATGTTTTTTGTCATTGATATAGAAATTTTGGGTAATCGTTTGTTATACTTCCCAAAGACACCATGTTCAATATGGGAGCTTTCGACACGCAAAACTTTCGGCTGTGCTTTGTCTATTTGTCTGTCAGTCATTCATAACGGGGTTAATAGATATTGTGAATTTGTGTCTCTGCGTTGTTTGAGATTTATCTAATAGTAATAAGTTTTGTTTAAAATAATATTTATAGAATGATAGAACAATGTAAGACGAACGAATTCGATGTAATGTAATTTATAATTATTTTTTTTCAACAAAGTGCGGCGTTAAGTTGCACCTCTTTTAAAGTAATTCTATATAGTCTTTAAAAGATCTTTCTTATTTTTTTTCCAGATTATGGCTTCTTTCTCACATCGGCCGACGACGACAACTCAGGGGTTTGGTTAAATAGTGATAAAACTCTAGAGTATTACATGTTACGCGATGGAGACTCCGTACATTATATGAATAAGATAAGGAATATCAGACTGCGGATGCTGGACGGTAAGTAGCGGGGTTACTTACCGCCATGCCCCAGAATTCTTATTTTTTTTATTATAAGACACTTCATAAAAACAGATTAATGATTATTTTCAATTTAAATTGAAATCTTCTATTTCTCTAGACTCAATTTTCAAAATATTAGAATATAATTTATAAATCTTATATATAAATATTTAAATTTCCGTTAAAAATGTTTAGTGCAGCAGTATTTGAATGTAGATAGATAAAATATATGATAGAGATCAATCACCTGCATATATCCTTTTAGGAAATCCTTTATTGATTTTAAATTCTACAGAACTTAATGCTGAACTTGTAACCACCACCACCACCACTAAAGAAAAACAAAAAAACGTATAAAAATTTGACGGGTGTGATTCAAATCCAAGCCTCATAGAAACAGATCCCAACTAATATCACACTTTCAATTAAGCTAACGAGTATAGCATCAAAAACACGTCATAGTCGTATCACAAATTTTCAAAGAAAAAAAATGACTAATAATATTTTTCTCATAATATTATGTTGATATAACATCGATATGCAAATATATCTTGACCTTGTTACACATTATACTCTAAACAAGGTAAAGTTCAATAACATTGGTCATATAGTAATGTATATAGCACGTCTACGGAAGCTTAGTAACCTTAACTGTATGTAAATAGAATTGTAATCTGAAGAGTATTGAGTGACTCAGTTATGTGGAGGCCGTCATGGCGCAGATGCACGTGTGACTGTAACGCGAAGGTTGTGGGTTCGATTCGAACTAGGGAGTGAATTATTATTTATTAATTAAATGATTATTTATTTTCATTTTATTGCTCTAGTACCAAGACAGAGTCGATTCCCACTGGGTGAAATTAATGAATTTCTTTTTGGTCGTTCTGATAACATTATCAGTTTCACGCTGTAGATACTCTGTACCCCATTTTTTGTTTTTCGAGGTATTGCATGTTGAGTGACGGAACTTAACGCCACGCTTTGTCTTGTTACCAGGCGATAAAATTAAAATAATTTAATATCTCGAGTGAGTATCGAACCCACAACCGTATATGTCAATTATGTAATCATATATTGGCTTTGTTTTACATTATACTGTACGAAGTAAGTTTCAATAACATTGGTCGTATAGTATGGCTATAATAGTATTAATGGATAGAGCACGTACGTAACGTAATTAAATGTGTAATTCAAATAGTATGGAGTGACTGAGTGTTTGTCTGTTTGTATATTATATTTGCTTCACGCTGTATCCCTCATATAGCAGGATAGGCAGAGGGAATCTAGTGTTAGGACCCCCTGTTCCCTAAGCACCACACAATTTATTAAATGTTGCATGTTCATTGACTAAACTCAACGCCACACTTTGTCATGATATCAGAGCGACAAAAATGAAAATCATTAATTCCACCGAGTAAGAATCGAATTGTCTACACAAAATCACAGTAAAGTCTCAGCCTATTAAAAAGACATAAAGAATTTTTGAGTCTAAACTCGCATTTTTTGAAGGAAAGAAAAATGATTCTAATCGTAAGCATTTCTCCGAATAAGATTCGAAGCAACAGTCATTGTCGTCGTTTAGTCAGGCACGTTCCATTTAGGCTACTGTGGCTCATCGATGTTGATTTTTAAATATACATAATATTATTTCCAACAATGATTAGATGGAGCGTAATGTTATATTTCTTATTTATTTAGTTATTTATTATTACGTCACTCGACATTCAAAGTCAGAAATATTTGGCTTATTGGTAAAAATAACATTTAAAATAATAACAAAAATTCAATACTGCACCTACATATATGTACAAACTTAAATTAAGACTATAAAAAGTTAAAAATAATATATAAATTCAAAGTACAGAAAATTGAAAAGTAATGAAAAATATATATTGATACTTACGTATATGTGTTAACTATTTCCGTCCAAATCTAATCTGTCTAATCCGTTATTTCCGAAGTCGGTGTCAATTTGGATATTTATAGTTATATTTTTGAAATAATCAGCTTATATCAGCTTCACGGTCAACCGCACACAACAGAAGGAACCTAGTGTTGAGACACTCCGTTCCTTGTATTAGTTATGTAGGGAACTATTATTTACATTTACAGTATTTAATATGTGTTTATATACATACATAAAATCATACATACATTTAATAGGATTTATATATTTTATAGTAAGTATTCGTATCTAATATTATAAAGAGGTAAGATTTGTATTTTTGTATGTATGTATGTATGTATGTCTGCATCTTCACTGACCAGCATAGGCTATATTACATTTTCAAAAAAAATAGAGATCCTTAATTAAAGTGCAATAATGTAAATCAATGTGTGAAGAAATTGATCTTAACAATTCTATCATCGCGTGCGCTGCCAAAACTATTGATCATAGAACAAATCAATGTTCTACAGTATTATAGAGCGCATCAATATCTATAAAAAAGGCCGGGATACCATATGTCCAACTACTGTAGTTATGACAATATAACCCATTTTTTTATACTTTATAAGTTAACGAAAATGCCGACAATAATCAAACCATATTATTCATACCTCTGCATTAATCCTTATCCCGTAATAATTTCAATACCTGTAAAATACTTTTTAAAATAATAAAATCGGACATTCTATTCAAAAGATATAACGAATTTAAAAATATAAATCTAAAGAAAATCATGTAATAA
>DWAN01000562.1:0-22833 GCA_018230445.1 Heliconius hewitsoni | reverse complement strand
TGTTGAGTGGCAGAACTCAACGCCGCGCTTAGCCTCGACACCAGAGAGAAGAAATACAAAATATAAATTTAAATAAATATTTCATCTGCTCGAGTGGGGATCCAACCCACAACCGGTCGGTTTTACAGTCAGACTTCGTACCACTGCGCCCCGACAAACCATAAATCTTTATCGTTTTTGTGATTTAAATCTCTATAGATTTTTTCAAATACCTAAACGAAGTTTAATCATTAAATACAAGTATGTATCTTCACATACTATATAGTCGTATACGGTACAAGCCAATTTCAATAAAATCAATAAATGCATTGAAGCATTCGAATGTGTGCCGATAGTATGTTGATACTTGATAGATATTATAAATTTTGTATAGATTAGCTTAATGTTTTCGATAAATTTCTGAAAAACTGTGGTTGGTGTGTGGTTTCATTTTATTACTTTTATTGATAAAACTGAAACACTTACTTATATCCAAGGTGATAGAAAAAAGAAATAATACGACTTATAAAACACCTGTATAATTCGTGGATGTTTTAGAGAAGACACAGTACGAGTAGAGTCATATCTTTTACATTTATTTATTATAGAAATAATATTGAGTTCATTATATATAAAAAAACCGGTGCTCTACCTATTATTTTGAATTAATTAGATCGACGATCGATTTACCATTTTTTTGTCTTCAATTAAAAATTAAAAAGAGCTGAATCTCTAAAGATATTCATAGAACAAACTTTTTCAGTGAATGCTTATTAATAAAGTAAAGCATGATTTGTGATATAAAACTATATTTAACGGAATTATCGTGATTATAATTTTGTACTAAATAATAAATCAGCTTCACGCTATATCACGCACACAGCGGGATGGGCAGAGGGAACCTGATGTTAAGACACCGTTCCCCATTTTCCTATTATTTATTTTGTCTTAGAAAACTTGAAATACAAATCGCTAAAGTCAAAGAAGTGAATTGTGAAGCATATCTGAAAACCTTATAACGTTTTACTATCAACCTGCCAACCTATATCTTTCTATTGTAATTTTTAATTAATCCATTACTATGCGATAAGTTCAAAACGTTTAATTAAGTAGTCAGTGATAGTAAATTGTCAAAAGTGAAAGGAAATGATTATTTGGAAGTTTTCATGTTTCTATTATATGGTGACTACGAATCTAACAAGTAAACAACAAATGAAGGTCCCTAAAATATGTGTTGGAAACATGTGACCGTATTAATATACAGTGCTCTATACTTCTCTATATTTATAAACAATTATATCGTAAATTATCAAAGTAGATCACTAGAGACAGAGGGAACTTAGTGTTAAGACACTCCGTTCCCCACTTACCGCCGAATTTTGGAGGCATTGTGTATTGAGTGACGAAACTCTACGCCGCGCTTTGTCTCTACACCAGAGCGAAGAAATGGAAATATAAGTTTAAATAAATATTTATTTATTTAGAAAAAATATTTGATTGGCAATATTCACAAATGTTAGGTAGAGTTCTTAGAAAGAATTGTTCGAGTTTTTCCACATAAGCAAAACATTCTATCGCAACAGTAGGCAAATTTTGCATTCTATTGTTTTAATTAATATTTGGAATGATTTAATAATTGAAATTATAGTATTTAATTTTTCTTTTACATATTTTTGAATGCGTATAGAATATAATAAAAAATTGCATCTTCAGGTGATGAATAGGTGATGTTATGAAGATATCTGCTCTTTTTATTTATGATTGAAAATAGGTTGGTATTAAACTAAAAGGCTTTATGATTGGCATTGAAGCAGCTTCGCGGTAATTATCCCTTAGCATATATTACAAGGTCAACGAGGACACAGGGAATAGGAAAATCTCTACAAATCATTACGCTTAATTAAAAAAATGATTTTTTTTAAATGTATTCTTTATGTAAGATGTAGAATATATAGTGATATAATATTTACTTATATACAATTACACAGAAAAAAAAATTAATAAAAAAAAATTGAAAAAAAAGAAGAGAAATGTAGTTATTTATTTATGTAATTTTCTTGTTATTTAATTTAAAAATATTTTGTTGCAGAAAAATGTATTAATATTATACACTGTAAGTTCTACGATATTATAATATGTGAAAAGCGTAAAACAGTGTAACATTAGCAATATCACGTACATTATACTTAATTGGTGAACCTAAATAAAAAATAAATAAAAAAAATCTTGTATGTTTTGTAATATATAGGTAATATATAGGTAATATTACAACTTTACTGTGATGCACAAACCTCACTTTGCATTTCAATAAATCAATATATAAAAACACCTAAGAAACTGAAGCGGACTTACAACTCGGACTTACCATTACATGCAATCCCAGGAGGCTGTTCATTGTAATGCATTTCTCGGAGCACCGTGATGCGTGTGAAGAATCGCGCCCTTTCATGTCACAAGCGAGACTGACTTCGCTACAGGCCTGCAGGCCGGCTGAAACGCTGGAGCTTCGTCCCCTTCCCACGTTGCCGCCCGCGCCCCGCTCCGCATGCGCACTCTCCTCGTAAAAACATATAATACCTTTAGCTCAAACTACATGATAATATAATATGACATGTTCTACCTTATATTGAATATTGGGACAACTTTCAATTTGAATTTGTTAATCTGAAATTTACATTTCTATCTAGAAGTCAGCTTCAGCTTCAGAGGGAACCTAGTGTTAAGACACTCCGTTCTCCACTTTCTGCCGGATTCTGGAGACATTGCGTGTTAAGTGGCAGGACTCAACGCCGCTCTTTGCCTCGACACCAGGGTCAACATTAATTAAATTGAAAAGCCGTATTTACAGTGAGCTTATTGTAAACTTTTACTTTAAAATGACATGATACTTTAAAATTTTGAAATATATTTTTCAGTTATTAATCTCTGAGACAAAATTATAAGTAGGTACACGTGTTTTGTATTGTTGCACATCACTTTAATTTTGCCAGGTAAGCCGAAAGGATCTTATGAATTGCGATACAGCCATTTAAAAGTATTGGGTGTCAGATAGCGGCGCCGCATCCTTATTAATAACTAGCGCCCCGCCCCCGACTTCGTCCGCTTGAACTACATGAATATTGATTTAATAAACAGAATTGATTGACAACTATAATGACTTCTAATATGATTTTTTATAACTTTAATCTGTAATCTTCTAATATAATTTTTTTACTACATTAGCGTAATTTCTAAAAGGATGTTTGATTGTTTTGAATTTAAAAATACGACTAATATTGATACTTAATATTTAAAATAATATACTTTGAGCATTGATACATAAAGCTAATTATTTATTAAACGTATATTTTTGTAACATTACGTTCTTTTTACCTATGTTATGTACGTCTTATCATAGTTTTAAATCTGTTTTAAATGTGCTGATGTCAGTGAATAATTTAATTTACTCCTTCAGAAACAGCCTTAAATGTTAACTTATTATTTTGGGTAAGGATTCATAATATTCTTTGTAAAATAATTGTAATGATTGCATATTCACTCCTTTACAGTTTTAAAATTAGTTACATATGTTATAAGCTAAATGTACAATTGGTATTTATTAATATAGTTATTACAAAGAAATTAATTATTAGAATTAGAAAGGATGTTTTTGGGGATTTTTATATAGATTTATTTCAAACTAACAAACCAACTGAAGAAGCTATTGTATTTACTTAACATTTCTTTGAATATCAAATCGTTCTTATCTCTGTGTTGAATTAATTACGACTTAAACTTAACTTGTATGCTTTACGACGGGTAACCTTCACTAACAAATCAATTTTGTTTACTGTATTTGTTTGTACTCTCAAAAAGTGCTTTAAATATATATATGTTTATCAACAATCATATAACCAAGACGTTTCGAATGTCATTCTTTATTCAAAAAATTATGCTTTAGGCACAGCGCCATCTATTGGGGTTAAAGTTAAACTGTAACTATTCAGTTAAAAAATAATAAATAACAATCGAATTGATAACCTGCCTGAATATTCATGTTTATTAGCCGACTTCAATATATTTTGATTAATATATTTCATACATTTAAGGTTTCCATATTAAACAAGATTGTGGTGTTTATGTACTTTTATTAGTTAATATAAAATTAAAAGCAACCATTATTACAGCATATCATATTTCTTTATCTAGATCTTAGAATATACCGTTTTTTATTTAATAATAACAATCAAACAGTTATATCCTATTATACCAAAGAAATGGATATTCACATTTTCCAAAAATGACAAGGCAAGAAGTTAGTTTTCAAGCATAATAATGTTTTAGTTATTCTTTAATTGGCATCATTCCAATTATAGGCCATAAATTGAATACCATTTGCTTATATTATTAAATCTGTGAAGCCCATCAATAGTACATTATTGCTCTTTGAGGATTTATACAATTTTTATTTTATTACTAATTCATAATAATAAAAAATTATAATCCATTTTCAGGAATGTAAAATGGTATATAGGAATTCTTTGTTTTTATTTTTATGTTTCCAATACTTTTAGCTCACAGTATAACTGTAATGTAACATCACATATTAATAAGCAATAATGCATTACATGTATATATTATACTACTATAATTTCATGAGATGAATTAACAATAAAATAATAATATATGCAGTAAAATGTTTTACAGTTTTATTTAAATAATAATAAGTGTATTACAAAATGCTGAGTAGTAATCTAGGTTATATCTAGATATATTTTCTAGGGGGCAGAGGCTGGACTTAAGGTTTGAACAGGTATGTTTGTGTAAAGATTTTTTTATTTTTCAGGGTAATTTTTTTGTTACAAAAAATTCTGGGATAGGCACAAGACTATTATGGGGCAAGCAAGAGCCACCCAGCCCCCTTATCCCTACATCCATGGTAGTTATCTTTTAATTTATCTGCGGTACCATTATCTACTTACATCTAACAATAAAAACAATTCAAATATATACAGAAACATAGTGTTTACTAGAGAAACGGTAGTTAATTTAGCACTTGATTAAAATAACAAATTTCAAACATTTTTTTAATTTACTATCACTCCATAAAGATCAAATTAAGGGTTTTGTCAAAATTTTACTTTGACAATAAAACATGAGAAAATGTAAATCAGTAAAAATTAAAACATATTAAATAAAACTTAGTAAAATATTGTAAGATATGTATATAATAGTTGCTATAAACTTTGCAGTCTTGCTGGCAAATTACATTTATGTATGATATCTTTAATCCAGTAATATTTATTTAAAAATATGAGTCATAGAGAAATAAACATTGTTGATTCATATGAATGCTAATAGGCTTAAATTTTTTGCATTGACAATATTTATGATATTTTTTGTTTTTAAAAATTTTAACTCATTACACTATTTGAACAACAATTAATTGTTTTTATGGATTATTTTAAAACTAAATTAAAGTGAAAATTATGTTAAATTATTGAAATTAAAACTAAATATAGTTGTCAATTGGTCTTTGTTAGATTAATGAAATAAAATATATCACACAAACTAATTTAGCTAATAACTTTACACATATAATAACTCATAATTATGATTGGAGTATCTACTACATATAAAAAGTTTTGTTCTATTTAAACAGATCCAATTGTACTTTACATAATACAAACAAACTCTTTTTAGCATTGACAGGTGTTCCTATATAAGTGCTAACTTACAATAATGCAAGTGCATAAAAATCACCAAGACAAAAGTGAAATTATATCATGGCTATACAGATTTTTACATGATAATAAATCAAAGTAACTATTACTTAAATAAAAATTATACTCTATTATATTATTTTTTATGTAAAATTAGGAGACACTAGTATATTGCCATTGTTTAAAAGTGATGTGGAATTTAGCAAGCACAGTTATCTCCATCCCTGTTGCGGCCATTGTCATTGGCATTCAGCTTAATTTGATCAGGGAATTCATTATAGAGCTCTGCTTCAGTTTCTTGAGCCAATGCATTGCGTGCTATGGTCTGGAAAGCAAGCTCGACATTCACGGCTTCTTTGGCACTTGTTTCAAAATAAGGAATGTCATTTTTACTTTGACACCATTGCTGTGCACGCTTTGCTGACACAGCACGGTTATCCAAATCCACTTTATTACCTAATATAACAAATGGAAAGTTTTCAGGATCGCGTGGTGACGCCTGTATCAAAAATTCGTCTCTCCAACTCTCCAAGGACTTAAACGTGTTAGGGGCAGTTACGTCAAAAACTAAGACGCAGCAATCCGCCCCGCGATAAAAGGCTACCCCCAAAGATTGGAATCGCTCTTGTCCTGCTGTGTCCCAGATCTGCATTGTGACGATCCTGTCATCGACAATTACCTCTTTCGTGAGAAAATCAGCTCCTATTGTTGCCTTATATTGGTTGGAAAATTTCTTGTTGACAAACTGATTCATCAAAGATGTTTTCCCAACACCACTGTCGCCAAGAATGATAACTTTTAGAAGAACCTTTTTACGTGAAGACATGATGCACAAAAATTTATATAATTATGACGAAAAATAAAAATAATAGTCACTCTTTGTCTGTAGGTACGTTTTGACATTAAATGAAATTGATAAATGCGTCACCTGTTTATGATGTTGCCATTGGTAAAAAATTTAATCTTGTTAAACAACATCCAATAGTTGCATCATGTATCATAGTATTTATAATTAAATCTGAAACGCAAATAATACAGTAACTACTGTCTTTCTAGAATAATCTTTAGACATTTATTAAATTAAAATATATTAACGGTTATGAAATATGTTATATATTTTTTTGATCTACCGCCTTGAGCTTCAAATACGTTAAGTAAAAGAAAAGGTTAAGGTTTTAATAAAATTGTCATCAATGATTTCACAACTAGTCAATTTATTTTATATTGCTTACTTGGTAATAATTTATTATATATTATTATACTTTACCAAACCATATTGTTCTGTAACCTATTGAAAAATAAAATAATTGTAATTTTGTGATGGACGAGCGTAGGCCACAGGTTAGTAATGTCAATATCTACATGCATATATATTATTTATTTATCTATATATTTTATATTATCTATAACCTGCGCTGATTTCTGCAGGTTTCCGTGTTTCATGAAATACTTTAACCATTGAATAAAATATTTCGTTAAACATATATTTCATAGTTTTCATAAATTTCATAAAATGAGAGACGATTAAGTAAGAAATATTATTATACTAAATAATATTTGATAATTCCTATTAAGCACAGAGAAGAACAGATGTGAGGACAATATGAATATTGTTAGTTCGTTATCGAAATTATAAATTTACAAAACTTTACTCAACTTTCTTGATATTACAGAATGGAGAACAATTTAAGCCGTAGTGGGAGCCACTCAAGCTCCGTATGCGAATTAGAAAAGGATTTAAGCGATATGGAAATTATGAAATCTAGGACGAATCGACGTAACGTAATGACTCGATCTCAACCTGCACGTAAAGCGAAAAGGATCAGGTTTTTTCGAAATGGTGACAAATTTTATTCAGGAGTAATAATTCCAGTCTTGCCAGAACGATACAGGTGGGAAATTGTTTAACTAGCATACAAGAAGTTGTCAGTAATTTAAAATTACTTTCACTTTTGTACATATACATCAAATTAAATTCAATTCTACATATTATATATTTTGTTACATATTTTTTGTGAATAAGTAGAAAATATTTAATGTGACACAGTTCTGAAAATACAAATTATTACATGATAAGGGATATTATGAATTTTAAAATTTAACTATATTTATATATAGACTAAAAAAGACTATGAAACATAAATATGGGTGACTATATCTCGTCCAAGTTCATACTTAACATGAAAAAATTTGATAATTTATTATTTTTAGTATGACTCATGCCTGCTAATGTAAATCTTTTAAAGTAAAAATTATTTACAGATCTTTTGATAGTTTAACTGCAGACTTAACTAGAGTGTTAGTGGATAACGTAACATTGCCCAGTGGTGTTAGAACAATATATTCTTTAGAAGGTAGAAAAGTGAGTATAAATACAAATGATGATTACTGTACAAATTAATAAAATATGAAAGAATCAACATATTTTTTTTTATTTGTAATTAACAGATAGGAAAAGTGGATGATTTAGAAGATGGCCAGTCATATGTTTGCAGCGGAGTTGGTGAACCTTTTAAAAAGTTGGACTATGAAGCTAGTGCTGTGACACCTCAGTCATTTAGGCTAAGTGGGCCCGAGTCTCTGAGTGACAATGCTAGTCCATCACCAGCAAGAGCTAATAATAGACCTGTCTCCCGATATTTGCAAGTGAGTAGTTTGCTGTATAAAATTATACATTGTTTTATTAAATAGTTTTGTATACATTTCAAGAATTTCTTATACGAATTTCCTTGTAACAATAATGTGTTTATCAAATACTATTAAGTGTTAAATAAAGAAAACATTACTCCAATTAGAATTGTTTAATTATAGTCTTGGATTCTGCTATGTAGCAGCCTACTATATTGTCTAAAGCAAATGTATTTTTTGTTGTAAGAAAAAAGTTAAAGTATAGGGTTGGATATGATTGAATTATTTATTTAAAATTCCTTTTACATAATAACTTACTGATCTATCATTCTATTCTATTCTATTAAGTTACTAAACTTTGTAAAAAAAAATATATAAATAGAAATTTAAAATAAATTAATATATCATTTATTATTACATGCATTCTCTCGAAAACATCAAACATGTACAACCATAAAATAATATAAGACAAAGCTTTTGTTTTATTTCCACTTAAAGCAATAAATTATTTTCACTCAGCTAACAAGACAATGAAATGCTGAATTTTGACATTCAAAATGTAATCACTCAAAAGTTGTATGGATAATGGGAATAGATTTTACACTGGGTACCTTCTTCGTACCCTGCTATATGTAGAGTAAAGCTAAAAAAATATAAAATTCCAGACAAATGGTAGCAACTCCACTGGCAATGGATCACCTAGAGTAAGTCCAGCAGGTGATAATGTAATCCGGCCACGCATAGTTACTCTTATTAGAAATGGAGTCAAACCCCGCAAGGTAAATATTATCTCATTTAAATTATTTTTCATACTCAAACATTGCTATTAACTTAATATGCACGATGATCGGAATCAATTCAAATCACTTTGGGTATATGATTTATTATTTTCTCACTCCGACTGTACAAACCTAAGCATCAAGTTTGCAATATCTTGAATTTGTTCAAAAATAGAGAACAAAGTGTCTTGACCCAAAGCCTACCTTTGTTGGAAGCTTCATTAAAATATCATAACAGAATTTTAACTGATTACTGTCTGCACTTGGAAGATATATAAAAAAATCTATTATTGAAGGCATTTATCAATAATAGATTTTTTTTATATTTAGTGTATGTATGAGCCCAAAACAACTACTTGCCTGGAAGAGATCACATGTAGTGATAAGGCACCTTTTCTTTCTGTTTCTTGTTGGTGTAATAAAGTATTACATTAATAAATAAATATTTTTAAAATATTTGTCAGTTTGTCTGTCCATTGAAATAAAATGAAAAATAAAAATTTAAAATAGTTTTAAGTGGTATTTAAAATTTTAAATAGTTTCAAATATTTTGCTTGGAAAAAATATTTCAATTATTTCGCTGAAACTTTAATAGAATACTGAAATAATACAGATTTGTAAATAAATAATTACGTGGTAAACGCGGGCGAAGCTGCCGAAGGCGTATGGTCTGTTTATCAAATTACTTTATAATATCATCATAATAAAATGTATTTTTTGAGACCATTGTGGCGCTTGTGGGCCTACAAGCGTATAGCGGTAAACACGACTCTTGTCTTTTCGGATCCCACTCTGGGATTAAATAATTAATATTTTCATTTCTTCGCTGTGGTAAAGAAGTAAAGCTCGCAATTTAGTTTCGCCACACTACAAGCAATGCCTTTTCGGCTTTTTCTATGAATTCTGTGGCAAGTGGGGAACAAAAGCGTCTAAATGATAATGGAGTGTATTAACACTAGGTTCCCATGTTCCCTAAATAAGATGCAGATGCTAAAGAGAGTGTGATGCTAAAAATAAATAATTAATCAATTTTTAAAGTTATGAAAGTCCATTATATTTTCAGGTTTGCAGATTGCTATTGAACAAACGCAATAGCCCAACTCTGGAACACGCGCTTGCGGCGATCACCGAATGTATAAAATTGGATACTGGCTGTGTACGAAAAGTTTTTACGCAAACTGGCACTCCAGTCACTGCTTTGAACCAATTTTTTGAAGAAGAAGATGTATTTTTTGCATATGGAAACGAAAGGTTGGTTTTTAATGCTATGAACATTTTAGGTCTTTGAGAAGGAAGTGTAAATCAGAATCAAAAGAAGAATAAAAGAAAGATGAATGCTATGGAGATGTGATCTCTTTGTGTGTGAATATGCAGAGTCAGTTTAGTTGACCAAATTCCCCATACACAAAAAGGTTAGTACCTGCAAGGATGTAAGGATGAAGAAGAACATGTTTTATGTGGTTTGGGAAGGTTAAGGTAATGAGTGATAAAAGAATAATAAAAAGATTTAAAAAATAAATGTGAGTGATAAGAGAGGCAGAGGGTGACCTCAGTTAACCTTCAAGTACTCAGTATTTGTGATACTGGGGAGAATGGCATGTATGAAGAAGTTGATGATAGTAGACAAGAGTAAAGAAGTATGCAGAGAATAAAGTATCCCCGTCGTTTGTTCTGGCAAAAAATATATATATATATATAAAGTAACAAGAAAGCAATTTGTTAAAATGTGTGTAAATATGGGCCATTTTTAAATGTAAATAAGATGAAGCTGTAATAATATTTTATTTTATATGTAAAACACGTTTTTTTATGAGTAATCATTTAATTCCACTGTTTCTTCCATTATTAAATGAAATGAAGTATTTAAATTTGTCAAGAGTTTTAAGACTATTATTTATATTCGTTTTTTTTAATTTCACGCTGTATCCCACATATAGCATAGTAGCCTGAGAGAACCTAGTGTCAAGACACTATGTTTATCACTTTCCAATATTAATACAGTCTGACACTGTCCAACTACTCTGCAATGGATTCAATTTCTATTTTATGCAAATAGTAAATAATTAATACGAGGACATCGTGGCATAGTGACACAACGGTTGTGGGGTCGACTTCCTCGGGGTAAAAAAAAATAATATTTTTTTTCTTGTATTGGTATGAAGGCAAAGCGTAGGGTTGAGTTGCATTCAGTTCGGCAAAAAATGAGCAACGGAAGTGTCTTAATGAAGAAGGAAATGTTCTAACACTAGGTGCTCAGATTTCCTCTACGTACCTTGTTATGTGCGGGAAGTCAATCTTAAAAACAAATCGTTTTTTTTAAATTGTTATCATTAATAATTTTTTATAGAGTTAATCAAGAAGACTTCGAACTCGAATTTGAGGAGAGCAAGGCTGTTTTACAATGTAGGAAAAGTAAATGTAATGCAATATCTAGGAATTCAAGGTAAATTTTTTTGTTTAGTGTTAAGTAACTCAATTTTCTTTTCATTCTACTTCGTTATAATTTATTAGTATTCTAATGAGTTGTGGAACACCGCCCCTTATCTCGTCTCTAAAGAAGGGAAACTAATAATTCTTTGAAATGGTATTCGAACCTATGGTCGTCATGCTTGCAGCGGGGTCAATAATAAGTAATGTTCGACTTGGCTTGCGTCCGCAGGGGCGGCCCCAAGCCGCGCATGCCGCTGCGGCGCGCGGCGGCGCGCGGCGCGTGCGGCGCCGCGTGCCCGCTGGCCAGCCTGCTGCCGCAGCCGCTGCGCCCCAAGTACAGCGTCGGGGACGTCATAGGTACCGTGCGGTACCCACTCGGGGAAATTTATTTACAGTTATATTTCCATCTGTTCCGCCGCTCAGCACGCAATGCCTCCGTAATTCGGCGAAAAGTGGGAAACGGAGTGTCTTAACACTAGGTTCCCTCCACCTACCCTGCCGTGTGCGGGATACAGTGTGAAACTGATAAAGAAAAGTACTGATAATATTTTTAAACATTTTTAAAGTGTTATTCCACACTTAGAAAAAAGAAAGAAAGAAAAATACTTATTTAGAAAACGTGTAAAAATTTGAACGTAGCAAGACTCGACCCGCGCCTCCTGGAAACCGACCAGACGCTCTGACCAGTACACGTTCTCATCAAGTCGAAATTTTACACAATTGTTACAACTTATTTATGTTAATAGTATCTCTGTAGGAAGATTTTTACAAATTTCCGGTACCCAAAGATTACTAAGATTAAGTTTAAATGTAAAATTATATAGGGATTTATTCTGAAAAATCACTTTCTTTAACCGTTACGTAGAATATTTCTGTCCTCATTGAAATAGAAGAATGTGTACTTCCACTCCGTATATAGCACATTAGGCATAGTTCATGATAATATTTAATCTTATTCATAGTCAGCGAAAGAACAATGACAATCGTATGAATAATCATTAGATTTTTCTCTTTCAATCATTAATATGTTTAAGTCAAAATGAAATGTCAACCAATTTTTTTAAACTCCACTCTGTATTCAAAAAATACCAGGATAGGCAGTGAGAACCTAATGTTGGGACATTTTGTTCCGCACTTCACCGACTTTTCAAAATATTGCGTGTTAGGTGACGGAGTTCCGGTTTTGTCTTGTTACCAGAGCGGGAAAACGAAAATATTAAATTATTTAACGAGTGGAAAGTGAACCCACAACCGTCTGCGTTTACAGATACACACTGTGTCATTGCAGGCCTTTAATTATTTACTAACTAAAAAAATTCCATTATATGTACATATATCACATCTTTTCAGGTGACGGCAACTTCGCTGTTGTACGGATATGTAAGGACAAATCATCTGGAAAGGAATATGCTCTCAAAGTTATAGATAAAGCAAAATGTAAAGGCAAAGAACATTATGTTGAGGCTGAGGTAAGTCTATGACGTACATTATATTAAATCATTTAAAAAAATTATTCTACATTAAATAAATGTGTTTCGTAGTCGCGGGTGACTTTTTTCGAAGTATGTGATATTGTCTAGGTGTTTGTTTAGTCTTAAAGTAAATTCACCCCTGAACACCGTTGCCGCGGCGGTTCCCATTTTGGGGGATTTTTCAAGGGGATGGTAAGAGAAGTAAGCAGGGCGTTTCATATCGTACTAGTTATATAAACTTATCTATTGATAGTTAGTATTAATTACAGTCTTATGTTCTTATTAACATAGATTTACTACTTGTTGAATATGTCTAGTATATTAATTTTTATTGGAAAAAAAAAAGGTCATATACTGAATATTAATAACTATTGAGCTTTAATAGCAAGTAAACTTGGAGCTTAATTAGTACAAACAAATATTTAATATCGATCGGTTCATCTGTTTGAGAGCTATAAAGCTACAGACTGACACACTGACACGTTCGTCTGTCCGTTCTGTTCTTATCGGGGGTTAATATAGATAAAGTAAAATACTATAAAAACTAAAAATTGTAACATATTTCTTCTTCAAAGGTCCGCGTAATGCGAAAGCTGTGTCACCCTCGCATAGTGTCTCTCGTAGAAGACCAGGACAGTCCTGAGTGGCTGTTCCTCATCATGGAGCTCGTTAGCGGTAAGCTATAACCTTAACAAATCCATCCACAATAACGATTCATAAAACCACTCTAACTTTCATTTTAATTTCGCATAATAATATATATGGGATAAGCAAAGCTAAGTGACAAAATAGTGAAAAAATTAAATGAAATGGCGATTTTCATATTATTATTAAATAAGAACGACACTGTACATAGTGTGGTTTATTCAAGCAAATATTAAAATTAAATTATATAAAAAAAGAAACGACTTATTTAATCAATGTTTAAAAAATCATCAACATATACTTTTAGGTGGAGATCTTTTCGATTGTATCGCGGCCGCTTCTAAATTTTCCGAGCCGCAAGCGCGCTTGCTAATAGGTCACCTAACATCAGCTATAGCATACCTACACTCGCTTTCTATCGTCCATCGAGACATCAAACCCGAAAACCTATTGGTAAGACGTTTAACGACCATTTATTGTTACTAAACTTAGCACAGCCCTTGTAAAAATACCAATTTCCATTAAATTTAGAATTGAACTCCCATAATTCAGTAATGTTGTAACAAAAATGTTATATTTCCTAAGGGTTTTTTCAGTGTTTATTATATTTGTCGAAATATAATTTGAAATATGAGATATTTAGAAATTCAATCTATTTATAATAATAATATAAATATGTTTTTTGTATAGGTGGAGGTAGGTGTAGACGGCAGCATACGCGGCCTGAAGCTGGCCGACTTTGGTCTGGCGGTGGAGGTGTGGCGGCCGCTGCACGCCGTCTGCGGCACGCCCACCTACGTGGCGCCCGAGATACTGCTGGAGACTGGATATGGACTTAAGGTACCTGCCTGTGTGTCTTTTTTATTTGGCTCCATTTTCCGTTCAATTCTCGAAACGTTGTGTATTGAGTGGCGGAACCCATTACCGTGTTTTGTTCTATTTTTTGTTCTTACCGGATCGAGAAAAACAGACAATTTACAAGCATGCGCCGTCCCGCTGCTTCACGATAGACTTAAATTTTGCAGTAGTTAATAATAATGTTTCTAAATAAGTGATATTGCAATCAGATCGACGTGTGGGCCGCGGGCGTGATCCTGTACATCCTGCTGTGCGGGTTCCCGCCGTTCTCGTCGCCGGACGGGGACCAGGAGAAGCTGTTCGACGCGATCCTGTCGGCGCGCCTGGAGTTCCCGGCGCCGCACTGGGAGCGCGTGTCGGCCGCCGCCATCGACCTGGTCGCCAACATGCTGCGCCCGCAGCCCGAGCTGCGCTTCGCCGCCGAGGACGTGTTCGACCACGCCTGGATGTCGGTACGTCATGTGTGAGCCAACCTCGATTCACCAAATTACCGATTATAGGGACTCGCGTCTTTTTGAGCTTTACATTAGTATTTTTGTACCTTTTAGAAGACTCGATTAGATTTGCTTTTCTTAATAATTATCTTTTTTATTAAATTGAAGAACAAATATACAAAGAGCTATCATTTATATTATAGATGTTACTATAAATTTGTTTTATTATAGGAGGATTATGACGAAACATGCGATCTGCGTTCGTGGAACGGCGAGGACTCGACATAGCCGCGTCACGCTGCAAGCATCACGCCGGCCCCTCACAGCTACGCATGCCTTCTTATTGACACCAATACCAAAGTTATTCCATACTATATATAATTGTAAATTATCCAAGCAAACACTGCACGTGTGTTCAATTTTCAAAAAAACTTACTTTCATACAAATTATTGTGGTGCAGTGCCAGTTGATGTCACCCATTTTGATACAATGTCTTTGGGGTATATAATAATATGTTGATAATAATCATTAAATGAATTCTCTATTTATTTTCTTTACGCTATCAATTTATTATATATTCTTTAAGAGATTTAGCCTTAATTAGTATTTATGTGGCTGTAAAACCAATTTTTACATAGTATTATTTAGGTTTATTTTTTATACGATTGGCCGAAAAATAAATATATGCATTTATATGATATAAAAAAAAAACGATCTCCAATATTGCAATTGTAGGCCACTGATATATATATTTTTAACTGTGTATGGCTTGAATTAGATTTATAGTCCTAAGTAGTTAACACGCAATTTTCTAGAGGCCTACAGCACCAGGAGTGAATCAATATTTAAAAACAAAATGGCTGCTGAAAGCTGTTTATGTAAGTTATAAAACATACAAGTATAATAATATTAGGGCTTAAATAAACTTAGCATGGGCTCTTATAAATGGTGCATATCTCCAATTTCGTAAGTGATAAAACTTAAATCCTTTAAGTGCTATAATTTATGTTTAACTCTTTTTTATTTTCCTAATGAATTCTTTGTTTTGTTTAAAGATCTTTACACATGACTTAGTAGTAATTGTTGGTTAGATACAACATATAATTTAGTACAATCACCACAAATCATAATATATAATTTTTTATTGTTGAAAGTTAGTAGCATTTGGTTTATTACTACGAAAAAACGTTATATGAAAAATTGACAATTTTAAGAGATATATGTGAAAAGAATTAAGAATACTCAAAAAATATCCATAGTTGCACAAGAAAAAAATAATATTCAAAAATATATTTGTTTTAATTGAATATTGCTTTTAGTACTGCTTCATTTAAATCATAAGATAAATAATTGATTTTGCTTCAATACAATACGGCTAATAAGAAACAGTGCAGTGGATTTATTCCTAGTGCCAAATTTTTTAATCATTTCATTTAATAACTCCGTTATAATTATTTCTATAGTTTTTCTTGTATATTAGTTGTCAATACTATAAATTCAGATGGTGTCAAATTTACTTTGCATTTTTGAACAGATATCAGACTGAAACACATTCCGTTATTATTATAATATTTAAGGCTTGATGGATTTTTAAAGGCAGTTTTAAATGTATAAAATACCAAATGCTTTGATATGCCTAAATGCTCTCTTTATTATTTGTTCATCAAACCTGTATGTTATTTTTCCTGTGTTTTATTGAAGCGATCTAAAGATTTATTTGCTTTTATAATAAATTATTTATTAAAAATTTTTTTTTTGTTTGTTTTATTTTGTAATAATCATTAACATTTTCGTCTTTAAATTTTAATGGATTTTTTTAAAGTGTTTCTCGCTTTTTTTAGTGACCCCAAAAGACATTACTTTTGTAAACATTTTACAAGATTTCCTTTTTTTATATCTATTTTTTAAAAATATACAAATTGACTATATTTTGCTTTTTAAAAATAAAATTTTGTCATTAGTATTTAAAAATTTACATATTCATATAGAGATAATTATAGCAGACCAGTTGTAGCAAAGGTGCACGAGTGTGCGACTGTAAATGTGACAGGTTGTAGGTTTTATTCCCACTCAAGGAAAAGAAATATGTAATATTTTCATTTCTTTGCTCAGCTATGAATGGTGTGTAGTTAAAAAAAATATATCCAATAAAAAAATATATTAAAATGTTCATGATATAAAATCCTGGGTCTTTTTTTCCTTTAGGTATGGAACCCTAAAAAGAGCTAAGATAAGAATGTACTGCATAAAATTGTCATATTTGCTTGCCTTGGACTTGGACAGCTACTAGAGATAATTATTTTACACAATTTAAAAATGGCAGTTTTTGATGTTATGTATAATTTGTATGATATTTATATAATTAAAAAAGCTTGTCACAGTGTGAGATATTAATTTTAATATATTTTTATTTGTTACCTACAAAAATATCTATCACTTCAGAACATATCCAGTTAACAAAAAGCCACTAGAACCACTCATCATCACATCTGGGTGTGTTCTTTCAGGAAGTATCTGTAATGAAATAATCAATTTAAGATTTTTATTGTTATTCATATTGCATATTAGTGTCAAGTATAGGCTTACGACTAAATATGTTTTTAAGCATAAATATAAAATATAATATTTTTAGCACATGTGATATTTATATATGCTAACCTGATAATTCCTCATCCAATTACAAGTTAACTTCAGAGCAGCCACTTTACTTAAAGACTTCAGGTTCATATATAAATTTTGTAGAGGTTCAGCTACACTATAATAAACCACAAAGGGTCTTCCAGGTTTGACAAAGTCAATAAGTTCCATTAATATATTATAAGGATCTTCCTTGCAGGCTATCACCAAAGAGTCAACCTTATTTGATAAAACTTCAGAGGCATTAATGTTATCAAAATGCCATTTAGGTTTCTTTTTTCCATTTTCCATATTTTCTTCATCCTTTCCCTTTTTATCACAGGCAATAAGATTTGTATCATCAAGTTTAGGCACTTTACTTTCATGTTCTAAATTATCACAAGCTTTCCGTTTTAAATTTTTAACAGATGTGTCTGAATCATTTGAATTAGTATCACAACCTTGATATGTTTGCCTTAAAACAGAATACACATTAACAGAAATACATCTATTGTAGTGTTCAGGAGAAAAGTTCATGGCTAATAAAGCTTGTTTTTGTGACATATTACCTGGATGCATATGTATAAGTTTATTTTCACCCTGTGGACCCATTGCACCTAATAAAGCGGCCGCAAGTAGCCCATTAGAGCCAGAGTCATAAAGTAAATGATTGCCTTCACTACTTATGTTTGACATTGTCATTATTTGTGATAATGTGTCTATACGAATGCCCTGCACTTTACCTGGATCTAATTTGTATAATACTTCAGTAATATTTCGTAAGTTTGGTTTTAATATTTGTATATATTCGAAATATTTTTTTTCTTTTTTCTTTAAATATTTTTCTTGTGCAAATCCAGTTTTACTATTAAAAGTGTTTGAATTACTTATTAACGTTTCCACTATATCAGAAGCTCTTGCCGAGTCACTTTTAAGTTCATCAATTTCGGTTGCAGACAGTTTTTGCGATCTACCATCGTCGTAAATATTTCTATTATCAGTGCCTGAAGATTTTAAATCAATTTCGTCAATTAATTTAACTGTTTCCTTCGACAATTCTAAATCGAATTCTTTGTGTCTCCTTGTGCCCTTTGCGACCATACGAAATATAGAGAAGTACGGATAGTTTTCAATGCCGCTTAGATTTATTGTATCTTTTCCAAAGCTCACTGATGATGTAGGTTTATTATATTTGTGTAATTTTTTATAGTTTTGTTTTTGAATAACAATGTATTCTCCAACTTTTATCACATTATCGTCAATATCGTTAGACATTTTTTTTGTTTGAATACTACTTATTTGTAAAATTCTCTAAACTAAATGTTATTATTTATTAGTATAAAATTTATTGTAAGGTTATCTTTAGTGTTTACTTTGCCAGACATCTATTTATTTTGAGGTTATGTTGTCAACTGTCGACTGTCGTGGACGATGAATTTTTTTATAAGGGAATAGTGATGTTCATTGCTCACATCACAATTCCATTGGGCAGTCGTCAACAATTCCACATCACAAATACATTGTGATGATATTATATTTTTTTTATTGTTTATGTTATTTACCTAAATTTTCCACCAAATATCATAAGATTTTTTTTGCTACAGTTCCTAAAAGTTATTGTGAGCTTTTTTTTTATTTCTTAAAATCAAATAACTGTTTCAATGTTATCTCGAGTTTTATAAAACGACGATTATTGATTGTAGTATGATAGAAAGGGCGTACTTATATTATTAAGTTATTTTAGACAAAAAAGTTATGCGCCAACTGTTAAGTTTGCGTATAATTATATAGTATTTGCCGATTTTCTGTAACAATCCATTTCTTTTAAGGAATATAACATATTTTAAACATCTCCTGAACTATTAAAAATTGCTGTAATTTCTGGAAGTTAAATTTATAGTCCTCTTAAGTTAATGGCGTTAAGGGCGTTAATGCAACGAATAAGTTCACCAATATATTTATAGAATCCCTCAATTTACTATATAAAATTCCCATGAAAATTCATCTGTTTCCAAAAATTACGGTATTTCAATTCTTTCGATATGGTTTCCACAGGAAAAGTATACTTATTCAATAATTACGTACATATAAGTTCATTACGTTTAAACATTAAAAAATCACCATCCGTGAGTTACGGACTGTAGTCCTGAATATTAGACATGTGTCTAATATTCAGGGCTACAGTCTCAGATCAGATCCATTTAACATCACTACTCACCATAATCAGTCATTGCTATTTTTCATATAAAATCATTGTCTTCATCAGCACCGTTGCCTTCTTTTATTATTTTGCTACCAATGATGTATTTATATAAAAAATGTTGGAACTTTATCAAAAACTCCTTCAAAGCAGATGAAATGTTCTGGTATATATTTTGTTCAAAATGTCAATATAAGTATATATTAAAGATTGCCGAAATATTTTTAATTAAGAAGTGGTAAATAAAAATATCAACGGCGATTAATATGCTAAAATTGGACGCATGCAATTTCAGACTTATTTCTGAATTGTTAAAGCTGTGCCGTGACGGCTGTTGCACTGTGGGAGGATACAGCTCTGCATGCTAACATTATTATAACCCAATATAAACAGTACGTTAGATAACGTCTTTTCGTAACAATATTTAAAACAAAAGCTCGTGCGATCAATGACCTCATTATTATAAACTTTTTTGCGATCGACGCTTGTGAAGTATGTGTTTATTTCGCTGAAAGTAGCAACAAAATTTAACATAGTTTAACTATGGATATTATGCAAAAGAAATTAGATAAGAATTCACCAAACCTCCACGTAAAATATTTAAAGTTTTGAAAGGTTTTTCTTAAAATATATTTCCGTGTACACTAAATCATTAAACTTGGCTAGATTAACTGTTTATTATATAGTTAAGTATTTAATATGATTTTCATCTTCTTAAAATAATTTACTATTAATGAGTAAACACAAGAAAATTGAAATTTGTGGGTTTCGGAGAACTGACATAAGTATGGTATGGTTCTTTGATTAGGGCGTTCTGAACGTACCAATAACACGATAAAATGTCTTTTGTCAGTGTCAAGAGTAACTGTCAAGCGTCAATTTTAAGATACCTTTTGCTCATATCAATTTATTACAATTTACAATTAATAGATATAGGATTGACATTTAACATTTTTTTATTGTAATCAGTGGAAGTGACTTTTGATCCTTCTGGTAAATAATAGTAATTTCAAAATTTATTTAGAAGTAAATAACAATGTCTGCTATATCCAAAACTAGAAATTTAAAAATATTTAGCGTGCTAACCAAAAAATATTGTCCACGAACAATTTCCAGAAGAAATTTAAACCTTCAAGAATATCATAGTAAGGATTTACTAAAGAAACATGAAGTATCTATTCAAAATTTCCGACTTATTGACTCTTCCTTAGATCCAAAGTCCTTATCAGATTTTAAAGCTGATGAATATGTTGTAAAAGCCCAAATATTGGCTGGTGGACGGGGAAAAGGTCACTTTGACAATGGATTCAGAGGTGGTGTTCACCTAACCAAAAATCCTAATGATATACTTAACTTAGCCAAAAATATGATTGGACACAAATTGATTACTAAACAAACCCCAAAAGAGGGAATCCTTGTTGACAAAGTAATGGTAGCTGAGAGTGTAAATATTGTCCGCGAAACATATCTGAGCATTGTTATGGAAAGAACCTACAATGGTGCAGCATTAGTAGCCTCACCAGCTGGTGGCATGGACATTGAAGCTGTTGCAGAAAAAACACCACATTTACTTAAAACAGTTCCCATAGATATACATGAAGGTATAACAGATAAAGTAGCAATAGAAATTGCTAAATTTCTAGAATTCAAAGGATCTTTAGTCCAAAAATGTGCTGAAGAAATAAAAAAAATGTGGCAATTATTCTTAAAGGTACAACAATATTTGGATTATAAAGTATTGTTTTTTTCCTTTAAATTATATTTAATGTATAGGACTGTTGTGGTGCAGTGCAACAGCACTGGCTGCGCTGATTGTAAATGCAACAGTTGTGGGTTGGTTCCCACCCAGGGAATTTAATTACTTTGCCCTGTAACAGACCTATGTGTGACATTTAATTTTACCACTCAATATCCAATGTCTTAAAAATCTAGTGGTGCATTGGAAATGTAGTGTCTTTACACTAGTTTTACCTTGCTATATGTGGTAAAGCAAAAAATAATATTTTTTATCTTCCCACTATATCCCTCACATAGGCAGAATGAACCTGGGAACCTAGTGTTAAGACGCTCCCTTCCTAATTCTGGAGGCATTATATGTTGAGTGCCAGAACTAAACACCATGCTGTGCCTTATGATCCAGATCAAAGAAAATGAACATATTAAATATTTGATTAGTGTTTACAGTCACACACTTGTACCATGTGCCACTAATCACCTCATGTAATTTTCTTTTATAGGTTGATGCTACTCAACTAGAAATTAATCCTTTGGTGGAAACTGATGATGGAAGAGTAGTAGCAGTAGATGCAAAAATAAACTTTGATGACAATGCACAGTTTAGGCAAAAGGAGATTTTTGCACTTGGTGACACATCTGAAAGTGATCCAAGAGAAGTAATATTGACATTTATATATTTTTAATTACTTAAATCATTAAATTATATTTATATTTTTCTCATAAATGAGAAAAATAATAATATAAAATAATAATAAAACAAATAATCAAAGTATGGTAAACCATACTTTGATTATTTGTTGTGATAAGATATATTCATTCATATACAATTTAAAATATGATGTATGGACATTTACAAACATTTATAATATCAATATTATAAACATACTATCTTATCATAAATTTGAAGTGAACAAGGGCATGTTTTTATCATTAATTTTATGCAGCAAAATAACTATAGTTGGCAAAAGTTAAGATTGTTTATCTTATTGTGTGTCATTTCATATCTTTAACAAATAACTGTGCTAAAATTGCCAAATGCCTTATATTTTTTTACATAAGCATAAAAACTGCTGGGATAAAAAATGTCTTATGTTTAAAATAAATATTAGAAATTGAAAAAAAACTGTATGTTTCCATCATTTTTCAGTTACACATTTCCATCATTTCTTTTGCATTGGCAAAAAATAAAACAAAATTTACTGTTGGCCATCGGGCCAACAGTAAATTTTGTTTTATATTTTAAGTAACTGATGCAAGTATATAAAAAATAATAAAAACAGCTTTATTCACCAAAAAATTTTTTACAAGTTGAGTCGCTGAGTCTTCCCAGTAAGTAATCGAAGATACTTGTG
>DWAN01000561.1:0-22844 GCA_018230445.1 Heliconius hewitsoni | reverse complement strand
CCCTCTGCCTACCCTGCTGTGTGCGGGATACAGCGTGAAGCTAATTTTTTTTTTGCTTAAGTAAAATGTAAAGGTAAATAAAACATATAATATAAAAGCCAATCCGTACTACAGTTAAAATTTCTTTCGTCTTCATAAATAAATCATTATGGTGGCCATAGAAATGAACATAAACATTTATTTAGCTACATAAAAACATACAATAGTATTTTTTATTTACAGTCTCCTTTTAGTGGAGACCCTATTGGTAATTCAAATCTTCGTTAGAAAAGAAATAAGGAAAATTATTGTTTATTTGCTTCCTGTGAGAAATGAGCCTGTAAAGAAATGTCTACTTGAATAAATTATATTTTGATTTTAAATTCTATTAGTTCGTTCAAAATAGCCATACAAAGTTAAAGATATAAAAACAAAGATGGAGTTCAAAAAGTTGAAATATGAAAAACACTATTTTAAACATCATTTGAACAAGAGAAGTTTCACATTAAAAAATATATATTGTAATTTACCTCACTATCACTGTTGGGGATGACTTCGTCGTATATTAGGAAGTAGTGAATATTCTCCTTTGTTCTTCAATTTCCTCAATTAGGACGTACTGGTTGCATTATGGCGGCGATCTGGCTTTAAGCGCGACTTCGACTCAATAGTGGCGTAACTCAACGCTGCACTTGGTCTATCAGAGCGGAAAGTACGTATTCTGTCTAATAGGCATCGAATCCACTGAATATGTTTACAGCCAATAGCCAGGTTAGGTGGGTTCGATTCCTACTCGAGGAAATGAAATATTTAATATTTTCGTTACATAATATATACGTTACGAAAAATAAATCATTAATATCTTTGAACTTAAATAACGTATACGAGTAGCCACTCTCAATCCTCTTCACTATATTGCATATTGTGCAAGTATTTTCTTTTTATTGCAACTAAAATGAAAGCATTCGAATTTATTAATTTAAGTCAGAATAATTTACTTAAGAATTTCATTTGAAACCGAATGGGGATGATATTGAATTAGTTCTTTGACCGAAGACATACTGGTTTTTTTTTCTTGGAAATTAATTTGTGAATTTGATGTCATTGACTTCAAGCGAGACAACAACTACAATATGAATGTATGTATAGATTATATTTTTAAAATATATTTAAATTTCTTTGCTCTGGTAAACAAGAGTTAGCACGGCGTTGAGTTCCGCCTTTCAACACGCAATATCTCATAAATTGGTGAAACGAGCATCATAACACTACATTTCTCCTGCAAATACAGTTGTGTATGAAATAAAGGAAAAATATATGATAAAACTGTAAAACAGTCTTGTAGTTAGGAAGTATTTAACTAGACCCATGCCAACTATATGATGGGTTCCCACTTGTATGTAAAGTAGCAATGTCTTCTCTGAATTAGGAAGCAAGGTGAAAAAAAATGCCTCAACATTTTTACTATAATCACATGCTATTCTACTGAGCTACAATGACCAATATTTATATCTTGCAGATAGTTGTCATATTAATATATAGTGAGGTCGGTCGCGGCGCAGGGGCACAAAATGTGAATGCGAACGCTGTAAACGCGACTGGTCGTGGGTTCGATTCCCACTCGGCGAAGTGAAATTTATTTACATTTATATTTTCATTTCTTCACACTGGCGTCGGGGTAAAGCACGGCGTTAAGTTCCGCTGCTCAGCACGCAATGCCTCCAGAATTCGGTGGATAGTGGGGAACGGAGTGAAGCTGATTAATATATTTCTTTTTTTAGAGTTCCGTACGAAGATTACGATGTCGGTCTGTCTGTCTGTCTGTCCATCTATCACCAGTGTCTATATCTCATGTACTGTGATAGTTGGACAGTTAAAATTTTCAGAAATAATATATTTATTGAATTTTACAAATATTAAAAAAAAAACAGAACATAATACGTATTTAAGGGGATTTCCATACAACAAAAGTTATTTTTGTGCCGTTTTTATAAATAATAGTATGGAACTCATCGTACGCAGGTCCGACTCGCGCTAAGCCAATTTTTAGAAACACTACTAATTAAAACCCAAAACTTCATAAAAACAAATAACATTAGTTATAACAAATTTTTGCTGACTCTGATTTAGAAAATACATAACATATGACAGTTTGTTTTTTATATTTTATAAAGCAATTATAGGGTGTAGTTAATAGGAGAGTTTCGAATGGACGACTATATCATAGAGTATCATAGAAATGACAATATAAAATTGTTACAATATAAAACATTTAATTTGTGGCTGACGCATTGGAACGTTATGCAATCGTAAAGAATATGGCTGTGTATTCGATTCCTGCTTGAGGCTAAATTATTTTAGTTTCCCTACTCTGATAACACAAAGCCTGTCCGTTTCGCCACCCGTCTGTTTCCACCTGAATTTGGTACTGATGTAAACGGAGATTGAAATACCGTCAAACTAGATTCTGTCTGGCATAAGGAATCCATGTCCACCCCTGATTGGTCTAGTGAAAATTATGACAAAAGATACCGTGTATTCTAATATACTTTTATCAGCTTCACATTGTATTCGTATCCGTAGAGAAGGCAGATAATTTAAAGTTAAGATATTCCGTTCTACGCTCTCCATCGTGTTTTCGAGACTTGTACTTTACAGAACTGAACGCCGAGCTTTTTCTTGTAACCAAAGCAAGAAATTAAACCAATCATTCCTCTAAGTGGCAATTGAAGCCACAATCGTCGCATTTACGTGTATGGCTGTTCTGTTCTGTTCTTAATTTATAGCGTTTCGAGCGTGCCACTTAATGGACATTAATCACTTCACCAATGTAACGTTGTGCGGAGAACACAGGCAGGAGATTGTACGGTAGTGTTACACAATAAGGGAACTCATATTAAAATCAGCTTCAAAACAGAGTAGGCAGAGGGAACCTAGTGTTAAGACACTCCGTTCCCCAGAGAATTCATATTAAAATATTGAAAATAGTTAAAATACTGCAACGGCTTTTCTATAAAATCAAATGTTCTTAGGACACAATGACAGACATCAATATTGACGGATGGACGTCACTCGAACGCAACGAATGTGATGAAAACAACACTAAATAAAAACATATTTTTTTTTATTTAGATTGGGACATTCAGGTTAGTTTTAAAACTGGCTACGTTTTTCTGCCGTTTGAAGTTTAGTTGTAGAGCGAGTTTATCAGTTTCTGCCGTTTTTTTTTAATTCAAATTAACACTCAAAGTATTTAATACAGATAACGATACTATTTTATGCCTATTGTTAAGACACTCCGTTCTCCACTTTCCGCCGATACTAAAATAATCATCTGATAATAAAATAATTAACCTATTTTCTCTAAATACACATATACTAAATAATATTAGATAAAAAAGAAGCGGACGACGCCGCACGGACACGTTGTTAAGTGGGTTATATATATAATATGAACCTTTTCCGATTAAATATAGATACGTTTTTCCATTTCTTTTAAGTTCTAATATTTTATCAACACGTCATGTTTTTAACATTCATTATCTTTCAAGTTTAATACTTTCACGTTTTCATCGAATTGAAAGATTCTAGTATAATTTTAAAGTTACCTTAAAGGATCACATTCGTTGATATTGTCCGTCTGTCCATTGGTCAGAGGTGTTAAATTTATAGGTTAACAAAATTATCACAAACTTATATTTGTAGTTCATTTCATATAAAATGAGCGCATACGACTGAAAATTTATGTTTGTCAATTTATAATAAGTACTTCCCGTTGACCTTTAATCGCGAAATTAGTACGGAGCACTCTTTGGACTAGTCTGATTCGCGCTCGACTTGTTTTGTTTTATTATTTTGTCAATCTTTTAATCCATTATAACAACGGGTTATAACAAACATGCATCCGTGTATAGGCAATTAATTTTAATCTGTGATATACTGATACTAAATGTTTTATGCGTCATTCTCATATTAACCTATTAAGCGCTAATATAAAATATTGAACGTGAAACATACACAATATCGCGCTTTTTCTCGTTACCAGATCTTGGAAATAATCGATTTCTTCGAATGGGAAGTGAACCAAAAACTGTCACGCTTACGTTAACTGAGACATTTGGTGTGCCGTTGCGCTATGACGGACTCTAGGTAAATACAAAGTTTAAACGAAAATTCCAAACAAAAAATAAAACTCAACATCGAACCAACATGGCAATTATCAACTTGCATACCGACAATTCGATAATACCATAAATTCCTAGATGCAGGGGTACACAACCCTAATAAAAAATACATTCCATCCCCCCAGCGATTCGTATGAGTATCTCGCGTTATAAGCTTTATTGACATTTACTCGTGGGCACAGTTAAATTTGATTGGCTTTTACAAGAATTGGAAAATAACGAGTTAGCATCGACGAATGCGATGCCAATTGATAGAGTTTTAGATGGAATGCGTGGATTTTTTTAGTTGTGTAGACTGATTTAAAATATTTTTGTTTATTTCGTTTGGTCTGATGTTCATAAATATTTTCATTTAATATATAAATTAAAAAAATAAATTAAATTAGCTTCACGCTGTATCCCGCACACAACAGGGTAGTAATGTCAAGACACTCTGTTCCCCACTTTCTGCCGAATTCCACAGGCATTGCGTGCTGGCAGAACTCAACGCCAGACACCAGAGCAAAGGAATGGAAATAAAATTTAAGTAAATATTTCATCCCCTCGAGTGGGGATCGAACCCACAACCAGTCAGTTTTACAGCCACACTTTGTGCCGCTGCGCCACGATTGGCCTCACGTATAAATAAATTAGTAACAAAATATAAGATAACAATTTAAATAATTTAATAAAATGTAGTTAATGGGGCTATGATAGTATTTGTTTGCTACTGTTGATGTTTTTATGTTTAACAATCCGAATTGTAATACTTGTTTTTCCCAACAAAGTAGAGACTTGCCTTATATATCATTTTTCAGTTCTATTTAGTTCTTTCTGACAGATACTTAGCACACACAAACTGAGAAACGTAAAAAGCATTTTGAGTCCTTTTAGAAGAATACTAAAAAATAAATCAACGGAATCCTATATTTATTTAGTAAGTTACTAAATAACTATAGGATTTCGTTTTTTTTAAAGTCCTTTGAAGCAACTTTAATAAGAAATGATATACTCAAAATTATAGAAACAACTTCAACGAATTTGTTTTCTAATAAAATTATATTTTGACTTGTCATAATGAAATATATAATTCCTTCATAAAAAAAAAATTTAACATATTTGAGAATATTCAATTAATGAAATATCCTTGACACTATTGAAAGTGAAGTTTCGATCATCACTTAGAATGATTATATTTAAACTAGATATATAAGCAGCCTTTCTCAATAAATATATTATCCAAAATTGAAAAAGTGTTTTTGTTTATATTGAAATCAAGAAGCTCCTAACAAACTATTCAGCTTATTGGTATATTAGTATAAGTCATTGAAATGAAATATTCAATATTTTCATTTCCTTGCTCTAGTAACGAGTCAAAGCGCAGAGTTGAGTTTCGTCACTCAACACGCAATGCCTGTGGAATTCGGAAATTAGAGAAAGGAAGTGTCTCAATGGGTACGGAGTGCTTAACACTAGATTCCTAGGTTCCTTCTGCCTACCGTGCTATGTAAGAGATACAGCGTGAAACTAAAAAATAAAAAAGTATAGGTTATATTTGAGGTCATATAATACATTAGTGAAGGCCATTTTTATTTTCCCAGTCAAGTAGGACAAAACAGCATTCCCACCATTAAGCGCAATATCTATAAAAAGCGAAAAAAATAAAAAAAAGATGCACTTTTACACTAATTTTGCCTATCATGTTAACCATATAAAAAACGTATATAAAAATCATCTTACTACGAAACACCAAAAAAAAAAACATTAAAAAACACACACACACACACAAGCACACACAAAATAGTACAAAAAATGCTCCCGACACCTGCCGTCGCCGATAAACCGTTGTAATTGAATTGTTATAGGATCATCCCACTTGCCAGTCGAGCGTTGATTGGCCGATATTCAAATTTGGCTGCTAACAACATTTTCCACGGTGTGTGCTTCTGATGACACTGGCTTTGGCAATCGCAATAGCTAATATTTTCGTTACCCGCGGCCTAATGCGGTCTAAAGGACCGCGAAATTGAGGGAGGGCACGATTTTCTATGGGTGTGGTTCTTTATCGTGTGGTGTGAATATGGAGTTATTGGAGACTAAGGTTTAGTTTTAGTGTTTTTTATGTGTTATTCCATAGTTAGGAATTTTAGGTTAGTTTAGGTAATCGTTAGACATATGAACGTAGTGAGGTGTCCCGCCCTACTTGGACGCTGTTCAAGAGTCAATCAAATTTTTATACGTTTTGTAAAAAGAATAAGATTTATTGTATAGAAGCTAACTTTTAATTTGGTTTTTTTCATGACTGTTTTAACTAGTGAAGATTAAGTAAGCACAGCGGCATGGTACAGCATCTGGCTGTAAGCACAACGGTCGCGGATTCCATTCTCACTCGGGGAAATGAATGAAATGAATAAATTTTCATTTCCTCGTTTCAATCCTCGTTTTTGGTAAGATGTCAAAACGCGGCGTTGAGCTCAGATATTCAACATGGCTTTAACAATGTCTTGTAATTTGGGCAGACGGTGAGAAGAGTTAATACGACAGTCGTAGGTTCAATTCCCACTTGGAAGAATGAAATTTATATAATTTAATTTAATATTTTCGCCACTCAACACGTAATACGTCAAGTATTAGGCGGAAAATGGGAAACAAAATTGTGTAACGGGAACGGAGTGTCTTAACAGTAGGTTCCTTCTGCCTACCCTGCTATGTGTGGGATACAGCGTAAAACTGAGAATTAAGTACAGATCAACCTCACAAACTGCTTATCTAAACTGACGAAATTATGATTGACATAATGACACTTTATCGTTTTACTACAATATTACATTGTTTTTTACAAGGTAACTTCTTTTTAAGGTGGTAAACGCCATGACATCGCCTTTTTCTGGTCAATTTAAACTGTGTCCGCTTAATGGTCGGATTTATATAGCGGTTTTATGATGCAATAAAGTTCTTAGGACGAAGCATGCCCGTTAATCTTGCCTCCAATAAAACGAACAATGACATAGCTTAGAAATTGTTGATTCAATTAAGAGTTCTTCCACTTTAATTTTGTATTTATATTATATTGGTACTAGATATTCACAACACATGAACAACATAACAATATATGAAATGAATACAATAATATTATTTAGTCTTAAACATATCGACGGTCCCTAGATAAGGTATGGAAAGTGAAAAATTGTATATATCTTTTATTGAACCACCATTTAGTGTAGTTCTCGATTACATAAAGCCATAAACAATAAAAAAAAATTGCAAGAAAAAAAATTAAAACTGCCCTTTCAAGTAGTTTAAGAGAGCAATAAAATAGCAATTTTTCACTTTCGATAATTTATCTAAGAACCTTCGAAGTATCTAAATAAATAAGTGCGAAAAAAGAATAAATGTATTTTTATTATTTAAACATTTCAACCCACAGTCATGGTACATGGTCCCAAACAAGCGTACGACTGTGAAAGCAGAGGTTGTGAATTGTATTTCCATTCGAAGAAATAAAATATTCAATATTTTCATTTTCCTCACTCTGGTAACGGGGCAAAGCGCGGCGTTTAGTACCGCCACTTAACACTAATTGCCTCTAGAATTCGGTAAAAAGTGATCAACGGAAGTATCTTAATGGGAACGATGTGTCTTAACACTAGGTTCCCAGGTTCCCTGTACCTGCTATGTCCTGGACATATTACATGAAGCTAAATAAGCCATTTGAATTAATATTCGTGTAAAAAGATTAATTTTAAATAAATTTCAAAAATATTAGTAGTAAATAATAAAAATTACATGGCATTGTTTCAATTATTATCAAATTAAAATAAAAGATTTATTTAAAGAGAAACTGTAAAGTTAATCTATTATATATTAACACAGTTCAATTATATTAATATAAAAAGACTACAACGAAATTCGTTAATAAAAAATAAATTAACTAAAAAGTAAAGAATAATAACTAGAAATAGTAAAAAACGCGTCAACTAATTGAATCTAGCCTTAGGGGGCATAAGTCAGGCCCCTCTTAAATCTCAGTATGCCTTCAGGGGGCCAGTTGTTTTGCTTAAATAACGAAATATACCCCCAGAGGGCCAAGTTGCGTGGAAAAAGAGATTTTCGTGTGGCCAATGAAATTTTTCGCGCTATTAGCCTCGGTGCTATGAGAATATCTATGTAAATTGTTGGAGAGTTTATTTTAGTTGATATTATTGTTTTTTATTAGTAAATTGTATATATTTTTTGCTATCTTAATAAAATATAAAAAAACGTAGTTTAGTATTTATGTAGTTTTTTTTAAATTTGAGACATATTACGAGTAGCGGACTTCAACGTCATTTATTCTTCTAGCTTTGTCTCGAACTTACAACTATCACATTTGTAATCTTGCTCTATTCTATTGCACCACGACGGCCTCAATTTTGTATATTGAAACAGAATTTAACTATTTTTTTTGTAACTATGTAAACTTTTTATATTGAGTGATATATCCAATGTTGTACATAGTTTGTCTATTCGAACTATGATAACTCTCCACGTTCCCAACTGAAGTGCTTTAAAAATATGTAGGTATTTCAATTCGATACATTTGATGGAAAAGTCAACTTTCTTTTCCTAGTTTTATTGTAAAAATTGAAGTTTTTATAAGTTATCTTAATATCTGATGTAGTGAATTTGAGATTGTAAAGATTTTAATAGAGCCACAGCCAGTAGAAACGTTTTTAAATTTTAATAGCGTTGCAGGATATTATGGAAATATATGTATAAATACTAGCCGCCAATTCGCGGCTTCGCCCGCATATCACATATAATACTTTTATTATGCTGCATTGGTCGATGGATACATACATTCAATCATGAAGTCTAATCTTATTTTCATAATTCTGGGAAAATGAAAGAAAGCACTACGTGTAAGGGCGTCCCCCGCAGGACACAAGCCTAGGCTTGCGGCCATAAACAGAGCGTTGAATTATTTTAATTTTATATTATTTTAATTAAATACTAGAAAAGCCAAAGCTTATCTTCATAGAATTTATTTGATGAAGGAATAACGCTTGTAAATTTCAATGTCCATATCAAATAAAAATCGGTGAAAAATCACTTTGCAATTATCTATTATTTTTTGTCACAAAATGCCTTACTGTGACTTATTTATAAGAGATAGATGTACGATGTCGCAATTTTTTTTTAAGAATTAATAAATATGAATATTTTTGTTATACATTATGCTCACATATATTTTACAATTTTTGCAGCGGCGTTCATTATTATTGTTATTTCGTTATTTAAGCCACTTATGAAGAATGTCGCTTTCATATAAAACAAAAAAAACAGACCAGTAGATCGATCGATCTTAACTCTTATCAAACAAACAAACTCTTCCGCTTTATTATAATAGTTTTGACTTCAATATTACACTTTACTATCACAATTTCACAAATGGGGAACGGAGTGTCTTAACACTAGATTCCCTCTGCCTACACTTTTGTGTGCAAGATATAACGAAAAAGAAACACACACATTTGAATGTTTCAAACAAAATAAAGTAAAACCCAATAAACATACAAAGAATTCTTTACCCCTTGAAAATAAAGGTATATAATTAAAATCGATGAATCAGTTTAATTAGAACGTGACAGTATTGTTATCCAGATTTAAAGTAAATGAGAATATAATGGATCAAACTCACAATAGATTTATTTCAACGGTATTATAATGAATTGCGATAGAGCTTTTCCCGTTTTATTTGAAGATCTTGAATAAGGCACCTCCTTGAATGGTCGGCTTTAGCGAAGAAAGTGTATTGTTGAGTTGAATACGAGTCATTATCGAAATATATGGAGTTATATTCGAGAGGCTTGGATATTTTATATAATGGGAATCCTTTTAGTCACTTTTTAGCAGTGGATTCAATGATGTCGCTGTATATATGTAAGTATTTTGTAATACAACTAGCAAAAGTTAGGTGAAGTTTGAGAATGTATAAGTGAATGCTTGTGTAATATTTTAAGTGAGTGTATACTTGTACTGGTGCTTGATTCAATGCTTTGGGTGAGTGTGGTATTACAACTGGTGCTTCCTTCAGTGGTTTGAGTGAATGTGCATCAGTTCTGGTGCTTCCTTCAGCGCTTTGAGTGAGTGTGCGCTGGCCCTGGTGCGTCTTTGGAATGAGTGAGCGATAATACTAGTGCTTCCTGGAGCACTTTTGAGTGCATGAGCATAAGTACTTGTGCCTACTCGACTGCTCTAAATGTATGAGTATTAGAACTATATCGAGTTATCAGAGTACTAGTGCTCTACTAGTATCTTTGTCCTTGAGTGATCTTAAATTTAATTTGGCTCTCGAAAGCACAGATCACAGAGCGTTAATTTGGCTCTGAAAGCACAGCGTTGGATCTTAATAGTGTAAATCGACGTGAATCGGAAAAATATATTTTCTGTTTAAAAATATATATTTTTTTTTAATTGTAAGGAAAGGACAAGGCAACAAACAAACGAGAGCATGGGTATCTGATGGTAAGCGGCCGCCCACGACCCCATATAACACCAGAGGAGCTACAAACAGGTGCGTCGCCTGCCATTAAGGTAGAGCTTTCTCCACCATAAAGTTCTTTTGGAAGGTAGGTTTCAAGATGGTATGGATATTATTTAAGTTTTTGACGTATTGTGTGACGTGGTGTACAAAAATCAGCAGCAGGTAACAGGTAAAACAGTTACCTGCTGTCGAATTTTCTAAAATTTTAAATAACAATAAAGATCTTACCAGATTAAATTTTACCCAATTAATTAAAATTTGAATACAATTTCCTACATCACATATCTACTGTACGTGAATTAATATATACTGACAAACAGCCGTCTCATCTGAATACAATTACGTCGCGAGATATCACCTGGCTATGAATGCATTTCTAACCCACTGACACTAACGAAAATTATATTAATTAAGCTGTCGTTGAAACGGAAAGCGTAAGTCTTCTATTATTCAGTTTGATATTGGAACGAAATTGTTAACGATTTCTTCAGATTACAGTTAATTCGATTATGTAAGGCTATTAGGATTTTGTTTAATGGTGACGATTTTTTTATTATTATAATTTTTAGTTATTCTCATATAAAAAAAATTGTTTGAAAAAATCATCTTCTCAGTTTTGCTTGCATATTATGGAATTTATTGATAAAACAATCCGTTTCCTACTTATACCTGTGGTACCCGTGCTCATCAGGTTAAGATAAAAAACTTTATATAAACGGTGATAGGTTACTTGACGCTCACAAAAACTAAATACCTATGTATTTTATTTGATTGATTGATTTTTTGAGCAACATTTAATTGATTGATTGATTTAATATTTTCAGTTATATAGAATACGGCTTTTAGATAGATTAGCGACTGTCGGAGAGAATTAAGAGAAGAAGGAAAACATCAATTTTTCCGCTTTACTTTAAAGTGCACGCATAAAAGTTGCAAATGACAAATGGTATTTCATAATAGAATTCACTATTTTGCATTTTGCAAAAAAAAATGCAAGATAAATCGAATATATTGGATACAGATACGAAATAGACACGAATCTCCAATACTAGGAGTCATTTGCGTATAGAGTATGCGGAGTCTACATCAAAAATGTATTTTAAGTGAACCACAGAATGAAGAGTAAATACAAAAGGATAAAAAATTCTGACATCTATTGCTGTCTCGTGCGGAGGTTTTTATGAATTTTTCAACTACCAGTCTTAAAAGATTGTAATATTTTTTTTGTAAACAAGTAAAAAAATACTAACAAGTAAAGCTTATTACTCTGTTCAAGAATATTTACGTGATAAGGATATTATGGAATTAATATCTATTGAAAGTCATGCAGGTTGTCACTTTATGTAATAATTAATTTATACCAACTTTTTAATGAAAAAAAGAGCAAGAGTTAGAGTTAGGGTTTCTTGCCGGCTCTTTTCAGAAGAACTGCCTTCAGAATCGGTGGTAGCTTTTTTTTATATGTGCATTTGACGATTCAAAAGTGCTTGTAACAGTCTATTTGAATAAAGAATAATTTTATTTATGTGTAATGTATAATGTTTCGATATTTTCCTAACATTACGATATTTTGATAACATTTTTGATATTAATTTCAGCTTGATATCTCTATCTCGAAGTAAATGCTTTTGATTGACATACAACAAAGTGATCTTATAAGAGTTCTGTTTCTTTATTTGACGTACGGAGCCCTAAAAAATGTACAGATCCACTGTAGGTTAAATCACGAAAAATGAAAAAAAAAACCACCGTCGAACTACTTGGTGAAATTATTTAATTTAAACATTAAAAATATACCCGTCGAATTGAGAACCTCTTTCGATTTTATCATTAGTTAACAACTAATTAATTATTTTACTCTATTGTAGAGCTTAGATGTTGTATATTCGATCCTTCTTTGGAGGAGTATCTTGAAAACTCTTCCAACTACTTGAGTCTCACATCGTTGTTCTGGATCGTTTAAGCGTGGCATCAAAGTTTCGCGTATGCAAAATCTATTAAATAAGCGGAAATTGTATTACAAAATATTTTATTATATATAATGAAACCCAGTCGTGGCGCAATGGCACAAATGAGGCTGTAGGTTGTGGGTTCGAATCCCACTCGAGGAAATGAAATATTTATTTAAATTTATATTACCATTTCTTCGTTTTGGTGTCGAGGCACAAACTGCGTCGTTGAGCTTCGCTATTCAGCACGCGATGCCTCCAGAATTCGGCGGAAAGTAGGAGTGTTTTAATACTATTTACCTCTGCCTATCCTGTTGTGTGCGGGATAGAGCGTGAAGCTACAAAAAATGCCACTTGGTTTTTTGTCTATCACGATAAATGTGGGAAACACGGGTAAATAATAAAATATTATGTTACAACAGGTTAAGAGTCCTTAATATATTTAAATTTTTAGATATCATCATAGTAGTAGTAGTAGTTTTTACGGATGAAATATTGAAATGTCTTATTTGTTTTTCACTTCAACTTTAAGTACGAAAAGTTACAGTTATATAGACAGCTCAAAAGTTGTGTAAGTTATTCAGAAACCTTTGCAATTGTAGCGATTTTTATATTTTCAAACATTATCTTTTTTAGCCAACCATTTTTTTTCGCTTCGAGGGGGAGCTTCACTATTATCATAAACAGAAAAGATTTGTAAGTGTATATTTGTATTGAATAAACATATTGTTTTTGAAATTTTCTAGTAAATTATCTATATTTATTAGAAAAATTTGAGGATCCCTACTAAAATTTTAATAATCATCGCAAGCGCTGCAGGAACTGTTGAATACAGTACGGAAAAATATTTTAAAAAATTAAACAAAATGCCTATATTACAAAAAACTTCACGACACCACATATCGCACTATCGTAGTTTTGACAATACAACTACCTTTTTACAGTTTAATATTAGATAGAAATGCCGACCATAATCAAACCATGTTATTCGTACCTTTATATTAATTCCAAATAAACATTTAGTATTTGACACTGTTTCAATACCTGCAACTGGGGAACGGAATGGTAAAGCGAAATGTCTTAACATTATCTTTCCAGGTTCCTTCTGCCTACAATCCGGGATACAGCGTGAGGCTACAAAAAATAGAATAACCAAAATAATAAAACTAGAACATTAAAAATTATAAGAACATAAAAAGCTTATTCAGACAAAGTAAGTTGTTTACAGTTTGCCGATATGCAAGGTGACGTACATACATACGTACGGCTTACGAGCTGTTCGCAGCACCACGTCTTCTTTCTGATGAATAATTGATAAATACTTGGTGAAATCCAGGAATGACATGCCAGAAATGTGGGCTTTACTGAGCCGATTCGACGAAAAATGTCAGAGAATAAGGTAATTATTCTTTATTTTTTTTGTGTTTCAGTAAAAATTTCAGTCGTCGTGGTGGAGTAGGATAGCGTCTTTTATTGCGACAGTTATGAGTTTGATCCTCACTAGGGGACATTAACATTTTTATTTGTTTTCATTTTCCCGCTCTGGTGAACAAACCGTGGCGCTTAGTTCCACCACTCAACACACAATGTCTCGAAAATTGGATGGAAAGTCGGGTTTACCACGTTAGTTAGGTATTATTTACTAATTCATGAAATTAGTTAGTAATATTTTTTATTAAATCGTAGAGTAAAATGAAATAAAAATGAACTTTAAGTTATTATAATTATTTAATTATGTTTCGCACTAAGAGTCTAAAAAGATGTTAATATATACGTTATGTCTTAAATTATAAGGGAATGTTTTAATTATAAGTTAATTTACACTGTTAATCGAGCTCTAGAAATTGAAATTTTAACCTTTAACCTACTGCGAAAAGGTAAAAAAAATCATATAAGTATATTCAGTTATGGGAAACAGAGTCGCGAACGGGAATACTAGGTTCCCTCTGCCTACCCTGATGTATGCGGGATGTATATCGATGTATCACGCTGTAACATGAAGCTGATTTTTTTATATACGATTTTAACAACACAATCAACAAAAACAAATATTAAAATCAGCTTCACGCTATATCCCGCACACAGCAGGTAGGCAGAGGGAACCTAGTGTCATAATGCACTCCGTTCCCCACTTTATGCTGAATTCTGGAGGCATTGCGTGTTGAGTGGCAGAACTCAACGCCGCCCTTTTTCTTCGACACCATAGCGAAAAAATTTAAATATAAATTTAAGTAAATATTTCATCTCCTCGAGTGGGAATCGAACCCACAGCCAGTCGGTTTTAAAGTCACACTTTATGCCAGTGCACCACGATTGGCCTCAAAAACACGATATAGATATTGTCACAACACAGATATTGTCTCAATTAATTTCATATACATGGATAGAACATACATAACTCAATTGATACATTATAATATAAAGAAAGGGCGCCAACTACAACGCATGCGCAAGTAAAACAGAAGGAACACAACCAGTCACGCGGTTTCAGTCCTTCCTCACCCACCGTAAGGGGTGGACGTGTACCAAAATCCATAAAAAAATATAGACAAATTTTCGCGTGTGTATTCCATATAGAAAAAAATTACGTAATGATTATTATATTATTAATAGTTGAATGAAGTGCAATGATCGACCTGCGTTATGACACCAATTTACTTGGTCGTACTCCTGGGGGTTCTGGACTTATGTGTTCCGCAGTACCACGATCAGTTCGCGATACTAGTGCCCGATGGCCGTGCAGATGAATTGGCACATCGACATGGGTTCATAAATCATGGGGAGGTAAGTGTTGGTAGGACTTATATTTATATGTTAGAAAGAGATAAGAAAAATTAGATTTACTTTTATTTTAGATGTTTTTTTGTTAAGAAAAAGAAGTAAATGAAATGTCGAAGGAACCTAATTTTATTTATAGTAACGTAAAGATCTAATCAAAAGCGATATCTTACGTAAGGCTGACAAAGTCAGCAATGATGATAGAATGAGAAACTCTTCGTTATATATCAAATTCATATCATTAAAAAATATTACGAAAACTCCTGTACCAATACAGATATATTAAACTGGAAAACTGTTTTCTAAATTCACTATAGAAATGAGTTGAACTAAAAAATCGTAAAAGCGCTATAAAACTTTCCTCATTTCATTATTGAAGTTCTAGACCGTTTAGCTACTAATTCTACTTCTACTTCTACTTAGGCTACTGAGACTTGAAAACTAGACATTGTAATGTAAGATCTAACTAAGACATTGTAAGATGATTTGAAATAAAATGAGAAAATTTCTATTATATAACAGTATAGTAAAAGTGTAGGTATTTTTTTGTTATCGAGTTGTTTCTTTAAAAGAAAGAGTGTAAATAAATTAATAAACAAATTAAAATTCTAATTTAGAAGATAGTAGGCGAAAGCTGCAAAATTTATTGAAATGCTTTTAGTCAATATATTTTATAATATATAAAAATATATATATATATAAATATAATTTTACTTTGAATTTGTTCGTCACAATTGTAAAGTAGCTAAAAATGTTTATAAGCACATCGATGTTCCATCCTATGTATAGATTTTAATTTATAAGTAGGCCGTCTTATATTAATTGAATATTATGTTAAAAAGGTCTTTATATGTGTACAAACTCCCTGTACAAATTCCCTGATATCGAATTAATAAAGCTTTGATCATTATTATACGTATATCAAAATAACTAATTACAAAAATAGGAATCTAAAACACGTTGTTACTCACTTTCCGCGTATTTTCCAGACATGGCATGTTAAGTGGCGGAATTCAACGCCGCGTTTCGTTTTTTTTTTTGGCGCGATAATGAAAATATATTAAGTATAATAGATCCCCCGAGTGGGGATCGAACTTACAGTCGCGTTTACAGTCGCCGTTTCCACATTGCGCTATGACGGTTTCAAACTAGTTAAATAGTAAATAATTTTGAAGACGATTATTGTAACATAATATGTTTACGTTAATTTGAGTTATTACATTAAATTTAAAAATTTCTTCCATAAACAGTGAAGTAACTCAAGTTTGTCTTCGAGATTTTATTTTCCTATCACTTAATCTGATATGTAAAAGAATAAATTTTTTCACAATATCTGAATAAAAACACCTATAAAAGCTCATTAAAAGTGAATTATTGAAAATGATATAAATAAAAAATTAATATAAATTAATGTATGTTTTTATTCAAGTAATATGTAAGATAACTGATTCAATATTATGGAAAAATATAAAATTTCTGAACAACACAGAAATATTACTATTATTTAATCATTATATCATACATTGACACGATTAAAGTATCTAATGATATTGGCGGAATTTAACGTCGTTAAAAACTATCCTTATTACAAAAAAATTAACAAAATTAGTATTTTTTTATTAAGCTTCTACTCTCTGTAAAAATAAGATTAGAAATACTATATGGCATAGTTAATATTTTTTATATAATTATATATGTTTTATTTTTATTCACTCTCTCATTTTAGTGGTGAGTTACTCCACGTTTCACCTTCTCTCTACATGTATCATCAATGAAATGAGAGAATGAATATAATACGTACCTATCTATCTTTTTTTCTTGCTTCATTTTTCGCCAAATTCTTGAGGCATTGTGTGTTGAGTTACGGAACTCAACGTCGCGCTGGGTCGACACCAGAGCGTAGAAATGAAAATGTTAAATATATCATTTCCTCGAGCGATGATCGAACCCACAACTTATCCCGTTAACAGCCAGACATTTATACACTTGCGCCACAACTGACCTTAAATAATATTGTTTCACATCTGTTACGCACTGTATCTCGCACTTAACTGTGTAGGCAGATGGAACCTAGTGTTGAGACACTTCGTTTTCCATTTTCCGCAGAATTATGGAGGCATTGCATAATACATAATATATTAAAAATCACATACAAATATTATAATATAATAGAAAATTATTACGGCGTGTGACAGAAATATGAAGCCACTCGTACATGAATATGTACGTGTTAGATGACATTTTACGGTCAAGGCCCTCTTTTCTTTACACTGCCTATTAAGTTTTGTGTGGCAGTATGAATAACGCATTCGTCTAAATAAATTTTAATGAAACGTTTGCTTTTGCAAGTTTATTATTTTTTAATGAATCAAAGTGAAAAGAGGCTGAAGCAATGTTTTATATTGAAAAGGTTTTTTTTTTGCTTATCTTTATGTGTGTAAATCACGGTGGCGTTGGGACACAAAACGTGTAACTGTAGGTGTGACGGTTGTAGGTTCGATTCCCACTCTTGGGAGTGAAATATTTAGTATTTTAATGTCCTTGCTCTGTTAACTACCTTTTTAACAATAAAAAGCAAGCTTTGGCTTGCTTTATTATACAGTTAAAATTTAAAAAGATAATTTCACGCTATATACAACATATAGCACCTGCACCTACAGTGCCTGCCTGTATAAAAGCAAGCAAAGCTATACAGGCAGGCACTTCATTTTTACCACTCCACGTTCATTGGTGGAGCTTAACGCCCTGCCTTACTTTTATTACTCAGAGTAGGAATTGAACCCACAATCCGATACTGTACCGCTGTGCAATGACGACCTCTTTACGGATATCTATGTTACTCTTTAATATCTACATACATATTTCAACACAGTATGTGTTGAAATAATAAAATCATATAAAAGTACTTAATATCTTACCATCTGTTAAATATATTGAGGAGTGGGATGTGAGAATCTACCTCCAGGTACCTCCCTACGTCTCCATTTCTTACCATACTATAAATTGGTAGAATATTGGATGTCAAAGCCCAACTTTAGCGCTAGTCTGGATAGATAATATTATATATATTCTAAAAGCTTTCCCAGTTGGAATATGAAGCCATACACACCTGCATTGTTTAGACTCAATATAATTTGCGGCAGTAGCACAATTTTATCTTTTTATCTGTGATCGCCTTCCTTATCCAGCATATAGCACAGAGCATTGACAAAGAGAATTTCTTAGGCAGTTCGTTCTCCACGTAAATCCACGCTGTACTTTTTCTTTCTTCCGTTCTTACTAAGGAAATGAAAACATTTTATTCCCCTAATTGGGAGTCGAATCCATAATCACTGTGCTTATAATCCTGGACACCCTGACGTCGTCGTCTAATTATCTTATACAGAAACAACAAAATAGAAACTAAATGATATATTTTTATTATATTTAGTAAACATCGTTAATATCGTTAAGTTAAATTACCAATCCAGCATTTTCCTTATAAAATAACAAGCTTCTCTTGGAATATAAATTGTTTGAAAGAAGTGTATTCGATTAATTATATTTGTGACAAAAATCGTATTGACGTAATTTTGCTAATGACTCAAAACAAAGGAGATTCTTACACTTAATCAATGAGTGGTTGTGTTTGTGTAGTACTAAACGTGTTTTGGGTGCAGTTATGGAAACTAACATATTTATAAAAGGAGGGATTCGATATCCACTTTATTCCATTTCACTCCCTTTCTCACTTTCTGCCTAATTTTAGAGATATTGAGATTTGATTGACAAAAAGTTAAATAATTAATTACCTCGAGTGGAAATCGAACCTACACACTGTATCGCTGCGTAACGACGGTCTAATTTACTTTTTTTTATCTTGTACTTATTGTTGATGGATCACAAATAATAAGTAATTTTGTACAAAGCAATTTATTACAAATAACATCCACTCCAATTCGTAATGTGGGTCTTATTACTTATTTTTTCATCATTCAGCCTCAGTTAGATATATTCCATTAGGTTTAGGGTACAAGCCCTAGTGGTAGTGGACTCTATTTCTACTCGAGGAAATGAAATATTTAATAGTTTCATTTCTTCACTATGGTAACGGGCAAAACGCGGCATTGAGTTACGCCACTCAACACATAGTGCCTCCAGAATTTTGCGGAAAGGAGGAATGGGAGCGGAGTGCCTTAACATTAGGTTCCCAGGCTGCTATTGCGGGATATATCGTGAAGCTGAACAAAAAAAATAATATATAAACACCATGTATAATATATAAACTTATACTATGATATATTATCATGTATGTATAAACTTCTTAGCCCTTTGAACTTTTACTTTGTCTACTTAAAACGTCTCGTTATTTATAAAAAGATCCTTTTGTACAAATACTAATATATCTAGATTCCAATTTTTTCTTTACAACAATATAGAGAGAAAATGGAGAGCAGAGATTAAGATTAAAATACTAATAAATAAATATTTTCACTCTTGAATAGTATATCTGTATGTCACTTTCTGATTTCACTTTTCACCAGAGCGTGGAAATAAAAATAATTAATTGCTTCGAGTGGGAATCGAACTCACGCCGTTTCTTTGCGCTACAGTGGTCTCTGTAATTTAATTTTATCAAATGCGTATATTTAAATATTTATTTTTTTCAGCTTCACGCATTTATCAGTGTAGGCAGAGGGAACCTAGTCCTCAGACACTACGTTCCCACTTTTCGCCTTTTCAAGGCATTTCGTGTTAAGTAACGTAATTTTTGTCTTGGTGCCAGAGCGAAGAATTGAAAATTTTATTTAATTTTATAACTCATTCCCCCGAGTGTATATCGATCCCACAACCGTCGTTCAGTTTCACTATTGTGCTCTTGCGGCGCTACTGGCTTCAAATATACATTATGATACAATAACTTAAGCTTGATACCTACACGCAATCTTGAGGTCAATGCACTTTTGATCCTACAAGGGTTCCGTATTTTTTTCTTTTTGATATACGAAACCCTAAAAACGGTTTTTTGACGTGATAAATTTATACTATCGGTCGACAGGTTGTAAGAACAAAGAAATATTAACTTATAAAAACATTCTAATTATTTTTTAATATCTTAATTTACAAACAAATCTCATCGAAATATTTAAAGTAAAAAGTGACTTTAGTAAAAAAAATGGTATCATTTTGAAGCGCGTTCAGTTATTCCTTTGGGAAATTCCACTGCGCTTAGTAATAACTTTAATATCTTGTAGTTATTAGCTATCATATACTTTATGGAGCATATTAATTTTTAGCTTTTTATTTGCTATTTATGAATTGGTGCGGTTGAGTCAACTAGCAAGATGCGTGGCGGTAGTAGGTTCAATTCAAATTACGATATGAAAGTTATCACTCGCAACTTTACTTTCGTGGGCTGTCAAACGTAAAATAGAAAATACCGTCTTTGGGACTTTGAAAATTTTTCTTATATTCCTCCCCTATACTCTTTTAGTTGAATGCAAAATTATAATGTTCTTAGTTCAGTTGTGGGTTGGATTCCGACTCGATGAAATAAGATAAGATATAAGTGTGTGGTATACAGTGTGAAATTGATTTATTTATTTATTTCTCCGTTTCGCCAATCAACGCGCAATGCCTCTAGAATACGGCGTGACTCCGAAATGGGGAACGGAGTGTCTTGGCACTAGGTTCCCACTGCATACCCTGCTATGTGCAGGATACAGTGTAAAGCTGAAGAAAAAGTCCAAAAATTTCATCTGTTTGTTGCCTGTAAGTCACTCAGTAACGGAAGAGTTTTATCTACCTATAAATATTTTTTGTGTAAACTACGTAACAAGTGAAATGCAAAGTCTATAATGGGCGGGAAAAGGAATCGTTTCTATATATTTCTAATAAAGCGTCGCCTTCGTAGCAAAGGGGGATAGCATTTAACTCTAAATTCAGTCGTTGTGGATTCACGCTTTATCCCTAGCGGGGTAGTCAGAGGGAACGGGTCGCCAAACGCTGCGGTCTTTACATACCTCTTTCGCATCGTCCACTATCCTTCATCATCTTTGAAACTGTGTTTTCGAAGATCAACCGAGGTCTCCCCCTAAAGAAAGAATAATAAACAGTATAAAAACAGAAATAATAATTATATTTAAATTATTTTCATTTATTCGGCGGAGTTGAACTCAATAAACAAAATATATAAAGCTTACAAATTTAAATACCAAACCAGTTCCTTATTTAAAATTAACTGAAATGGCATATTAGTGATATCTAATATTACAGTATATTGGCTGAGGAAAACTACTGTTAAGACCGTTCCTAATGTTTCGATGCCGACCAGAGCGAAGAAATGAAAACGTACAAGTCTCAGTGGGAATCGAACCCATAACCTCGCGTTCACAGTCACACGCTGCCAATGCGCCGACGGCCTCGTAGACAATAATCGAGAATCGTACTAATTAGATTCATATAAACATATACTTGTACTATACTCTCGTTATAATTGTCTAGTATTTTGATAAAGACGAACAAACGCTAGTTGGAGCACAGCGGAGGCTAAAGTACCCAATTATGTTAATTAACACTGTGTTTTTATGAAATATTTCCTTTCGTAGGCGTTTTAAGTACGTGGAGTTGGAGCGTTTGTATGGCGGTGGTATCACTCTCACTCTGACCAAACAATGTTGTAATTAAAATATATTTTTTTTGATGTTAAGATTTTTTTTTAAAAGATTCTAAATGTTCGTATCGAACAGTTAGAATCTTGTAAAAAATTGAAAAACAGTTCGTTGGACGTTTTATATATTTTAAAAGTTTCGAAAAAATTTTTTTTATCATTAATTCAAGACAATGCATGGGGTTGAGTGGCAGTATTCAACGCCGCGTTTTATAGTATGAATATTTGATTAGCCTTATCTAAAATCACAGATAACAAAAGATGTATATATTTTTACCCTTAACTTATTAACATCGCTTGCCTTGCCTTGGATACAAAATGCATTTAATAATTTGTCGTATACTATTTTGTTATAGAATAATTTAGTAAAAATCTCGTTTACTAATATTAGAGGAGGTCTAGGCGCGTCAAAGTGTAAGCGCGACGGTTTTGGGTTCGATATAAATTATGATTTACTTTCATGTTTTCACTGTAATAGCAAGGTAAACCGCGACATTGAGTTCCGCTACTCTAAACGCAATCTCAAAATTAGGAAATAAGTGTGTAACATAGTGTTTTTACCGTACAATATCTAAAAATCGCCATATTCATTTAAAAAAATTAAAAAAAAAAAAATTGGCTTCACGCTATATCCCGCACACAACAGGGAAGGCAGAGGGAACCTAGTGTTACGACACTCCGTTCCCCACTTTCTGCCGAATTTTCAAGGTATTGCGTGTTGAGTGGCAGAACTCATCGCCGCGTTTTTTGCCTCGAAACCAGAGCGAAGAAATGGAAATATAAATTTAAGTAAATATTTC